>MU225706.1:127461-166683 GCA_018584345.1 Thuja plicata
CATCCATGGTGATAATAGGAAAACCTTCATATGACCAAGAAATGAGCCAACCAAGCAACTGGGTAACTGCCTCATGGTCCTCTTATCAAGTCCCATTAGCCTACAAGGATCAGGAATAGGCTAATTCGTTTGAACTCCATTGCTCACGAAAAAGGGGACATTACAAAAGGATTTTCTTGATCGACAAAGCTTTGTGGTGCATTTCTCGATGATTCTATATGCATGGCCGACCTACTTTTGGGTTCACTCGTCATGTTTTATGTATTTGTGAGAGTTTCTTATGATTTAGGTCCTAACTTATAATGTAATATGTTTTCCTATTCTTGGAGAATGTAATCTTTCCCAGGCCGACCTGATGCTTGTGAAGGCTTTATAAACTCATGTAATTGATCCCTTAGGGGCAATGTAAAAGTAGTATAGCTTCGGTAGCTCGAACTATCAACATGAGCTTGTGATAGATGGTATTAAAAGATAACCTATAAAAAGTTCTGAAACAAGCCTGTATGCTTGGAATGTAAGACTGCATGTTGCAGATCCATTGTATTTGATTTCTAGATGATAATAACTTGTGTTGCTTCCATTGTGTGACTCTTGTTGCAAGGATTGGACTGAATTCTTTGAGGTTCCTCTTGTCCTTGGCTGCATAAAGTGGTATCAAAGAGAGTTTTCAATTCTGTTGTTGTAGATCATGGTTCCTGAGCTTGCAAAGTCTTGAGTTGATTTTTTGTGGGGTGACAAAGTGAGGATCTGACCTGAAATTGCAGAAGACTTGCGTGAGAATGGCTCGAACAAGAAATGTTAGGGGTGGAAGGAAAGATGCAGATCTAGTTATGTTGGATATGTTGAGACAAATTGCAGCTAGATTAGATGTTGTTGAAACAACCTAGAGATGAGGTCGACACATTGAGGATGTCAGTGATGTAGAGCAAGAAACAAATGAAGAAGGTGAAGCACAACCCGAACCTGGACTTGAACAAGAAGTACTTTGATTATGATGCAGGAGCATCCTGGGTGTAAGGGCAATCTTGCATCACCCAAAAATATGTGTTTTTCTATTCAATAAGGGCTATTTTGTACAAAGTTGCTATTTTTGGAAACTTACTATTTTTAGTAAGTTGGTCGTTTGAACTCAGAATGTTGTAATTTTCCAGGTGAAGGTTCATCTTAGTCATATAATAATGCCAGTTGAATTTCATTGCCAGATCATCTGTATTTGCGAAGTTATTAAGGATTTACTGTTGAGATTTTAGGTTGCAAAACCTTTGAGCTCAATTTTCAGGACCTTAGAGGCTCTGGATCGAGGTCGAACCCCCGGCTGACTGGCGCTTCGCGTGTCAGGCACTGTAGATCGCGATCTACCCTTTTCGAAAAGTGGTTATAATAGCCAATCGGAGCTACGGTTCAAAAGTTACGACTTTCGGAAGTTGGGCTACATAATCTCATGTTTTGTAAATATTTAAAGCCGACCCTTTTGTAATAAAAGTGAAAAATAATTAAATGCTAAGGGTAGTGGGCCTTAATGGCTAGATTTCTGGAACCTTCTCGGGTGGTGGAAAATTGCCTATTTAAGGAAGGCCCGTGGTGTTTTCTAGGGAGTGCTGGGTGGTTATTTGAGGCTTTGTCCTATAGATTATTGTAAGGGATGCCCATGTGGCTTTTGATATTGTAATTCTGAAGTTTGTAATTCCACATTTGTGGAGCCAATAAGAATCCAATTTTCTGTTCTTGCGAATTTCTGTTGTTTCTCTTTGTTTCTGTCGTGTACTTGTGGTATTAAAGGGAGTCCCCTTCATCAGATTATGAAGGTTCCGATGAAGATAAGAAGGTGAAGTATGCTTGCACAAAGTTAAGAGGACATGCATCATTATGGTGGGAACATTTGCAGATCGATAGGCAAAGAAGGGGCGAGGACAAAACCAAATCCTGGGATAGGATGGTAAACAAATTAAAAGCTAAATTATTTCCTGTTGATTACCAAGTAAGTTTGTTTATGAAGTTGCAGAATCTAAAGCAAATGGATCTTAGTGTAAAGGAGTGTACAGAAGAATTCTATAAATTGGATATTAGATCTAGACATACAAATGGTGATGTAAAGAGGGTTGCAAGATACTTGAATGGTTTGAGGACATCAATTTAAGATGAAATTAGTTTGGTCAAATTGCAAAGTGTAGAGAAAGCCTATCAATATGCCCTAAAAGCTGAGGAGAAATTGAACAAAAGGCATGAACACAGACAAAGAGGAAGATGTGGAAGATCCCAGAGGGGTAGATCATTTGGAGGAGGCAAATCTTCTTCAGAACATAGTAAAGGCAAGACAAAATTCAAGGAAGAGAAGTCATACCAAAGGGATGACATAAAATTTCAGAGAGGAGGTGGATCCAATCTACAAGAGAGATGACAAAAGAGTGGTTAGAGGAACTTCTTTCAAATGTGGTAATGAAGGACACCGAGTTTTTGAATGTACTCAAGGAAATTCAAGCAAGAAGATTGAGAAGAGTGGTCGAAATGCTTTTGTGGAAGAAGATCCAAGTGAACCTGTGAACCGACTCGAAGATGAAGAAGCCCTAATAGTTAGGAGAGCCCTATGTCATGAAGAGACAAATCAAGACCTATTGCTGAGGAGGAGTTTGTTCAAGACAAGATGCAAAGTTGAAGGAAAGTGTTGCAAAGTAATCATTGACAATGGTAGTTTTGATAATTTAGCTTCTGAAGAGTTGGTGAATATGTTGAAGTTGCAGAGGTTGAAACACCTGAAGCCTTATCAAATTTCATGGATCAAGGATGATCATAAGGTATTGATAAGTAAACAATGCCTAGTCAAATTGAAGACAAGATCTTATCATGATGAAGTTCTTTGTGATATTATGCCTATGGATGTTTGTCATATCTTGTTGGATAGACCATGGCAGTATGATAGACAAGCTTTACATGATGGGAGAAAGAATATGTATACTATTGTGGCTAATAGGATGAAACAAGTACTGTTACCCCTAGTTGGGGCTCTTAAGAATGAGAATCACACCAATGTTAGAATTTCTTTGGTTGAAGGAGGGAAATTCTTGGATGGTTTGAAAAGTGATAGTATGTGTTATGTTTTGATTACTAAGAAGTTTGATTTAAAATCAGTAGAGGAACACCCTGAGGAGATAAAGGAATTGTTGATTGAGTATGAAGACATAATCTCAGAAAATGTGCCTGATGGATTACGACTTGTGAGAAGTATTAGTTATTGCATGGATCTAATCCCTGGACTTAGTTTTCCTAATAAAGAAGCACATCGAATGACACCTGCAGAGAATGAAGAATTGAATAGACAAGTGCAAGAATTGTTGAGGAAGGGTTTGATCAAAGAGAGTTGAGTCACTGTGCAGTACCACCATCAGTGTTAGCACCAAAGAAGAATGGAGAATGAAGGATGTGTACTGATTCTAGAGCTATTAATAAGATCCCTATGAAGTATAGGTTTCCTTTTCCTAGGATGGATGATATAATGAATTGCTTGAGTGGAGCAAGGTATTTCACAAAGACTGATCTAAAGAGTGGATATCATCATATTAGAATCATAGAAGGGGATGAGTGGAAGATAGCATTCAAGACAAATGAAGGATTGTATGAGTGGTTAGTGATGCATTTTGGATTGACTAATGCAATGAGTACTTTCATGAGGCTCATGAATGAAGTATTGAAGAAATTCTTGGGTAAGTTTGTCATTGTTTACCTTAATGACATTTTGGTTTTCAGTAAGAGAAAAGAGGATTATTTGTTGCATTTGAGACAAGTATTGCAGAGATTGAGGGAAGAGAAGTTGTGGATAAACATAAAGTGTTCTTTCATGAAGGAAGAAATAGTGTACTTGGATTTTGTGGTCTCCATAGAAGGATTGAAGATATATCCCGAGAAGGTTAAAACAATTATTGAATGACCTACACCTAATAGTGTTGGAGGGGTAAGATCATTTCATGAATATGCTAGTTTTTACTTGAAGTTTATTAGGATTTTCAGTTCGGTTTGTAGTCCGATGGCTGAGACAGTGAGGGGAGATAGGAAAGTATTCAAATAGACAAATGGAGCACATAGGAGCTTTGAGTTGTTTAAGGAAAATGTGACTGAAATACTTGTGTTATCTTTACCTGTTTTAGTAAGGTATTTCAAATGGAGCAGTGTTAGCTAAAGAAGGTAGACCGATTGCTTTTTCAGTGAAAATTTGAATGATGCCGAGAGAAGATATTTGGTTTATGATCATGAATTTTATGCCATAGTTCAAGCTTTGAAAAAGTGGAGACATTACTTGTTGCCTAAGGAGTTTGTGTTATATATCGATCATCAAGCATTGCAATTTTTGAAAATTCAAAGTAATTTGAACCAGAGACACATGAGATGGGTTGAATTCCTTCAAAATTATACATTTGTGTTGAAGCACAAGAGTGGTAGGTCAAACAAGGTTGTTGATTCTTTAAGTAGGAGAAGAAATTTGCTGACAAAGATGAGAATTGAAGTACTGAGATTTGATGAGTTGAAGACCACGCATGAGGAAGACCCTGATTTTGCAGAACCTTGGAAAGCTGGCAGAGAACCTGTTGTAGCAGACCAAAGCAAGTGGTTGGATTATTTCGTTCAAGAAGGGATGTTATTCATAGGAATTCAATTGTGTATACCTAGGAGTTCAATGAGAGACAATCTGATTAATGAAAAACATTGTGGAAGATTAGCTGGACATTTTGGAATTGACAAGATAGTGGCTTTCGTGAGTAAGTTATTTTTGGCCTCAGATTCATAAGGATTTAAGGAAATTTGTTTAGAATTGTAAAATTTGTTAAGTTGCTAAGGGTAGTAGTCAGAATTCTGGATTGTATACTCCTTTAACAGTGCCAACTAAACCATGGGAAGACATTAGCATGGATTTTGTACTTGGATTACCAAAGACCTCAAGAGGAAATGATTCTATATTTGTGGTAGATGGATTTTCAAAGATGACTCATTTCATACCTTGTAAGAATACAACAGATGCAGTGCATGTAGCATATTTTTTTTTCAGAGAAATTGGTAGATTGCATGGATTACCTAAGAGTATAGTTTCAGACCGAGATAGTAAGTTTTTTTTTTTGGAGGACACTTTGGAGGAAGATGAATGCTGAGTTAAAGTTTAGTTCTACATTTCATCCACAGACCGATGGACAAACAAAAGTAGTGAATAAAATTTTGGGTAATTTACTGAGATGTTTGGTTGGAGAGAAGATAGGGAATTGAGATTTAGTTCTCGCGCATGAGAGTACATGAAAAACACCATTTGAGATAGTGACATGAATGAATCCTAAAGGAGTATCAAAATTGAGGGATATCAGTCATGAAATCAAAAGAAGTGCAAAAGTAGAAGAATTTGTAGAACATATGAATGGATTACACACTCAGGTAAAACAACATTTGGAAGATATGAACCAGAAGTATAAAGATAAAGCATATGTGAAAATGAGACAATGAATTTGCAGTAGGAGATGAGGTAATGGTTTATTTGAAGAAGGGTAGATTTCCAGTGGGAACATATAACAAGCTAAAGACGAGGAAGTTTGGACCATGTAAAATATTGAGGAGATTTGATCCAAGAAATGCATATGAAGTGGAGTTACCTGGGGACATGGACATATCACCTATATTCAATGTTGTAGACTTGTATGAGTAGCATGAGTCATATTTTTGTGGGAAGAATGACTTAGATGTTGAGCAACAATATCCTAAGAAGCAAATGTATGAGATAGAAGCAATTTTGGATAACATAATTGGCAGAAGTACAAGAGGCAAGTAGTACAAAGAATATCTTGTGAAATGGAAAGACAAGCCAGTTGAATATTCTTCATGGATTTCTCAGGCCAAGGTTGACCACCTTGGTTTCCTTTAGTCTGAAGAAAGTGAGAGACTCACTTTTTATATAACCCCAGGTGTCTGATGCAGGAACATCTTGGGATCTTGGCAATCTTACATCAACCACAAATATTGTTTCCAATTTGTCTGTTGCTGAGTTTCTTTCAGCGTTCCTTCTGTTTGGATTAGTTGTTGTTGCTCACCTCATGGAGTTTTCTAGGCATCATGTTTTATCTTCACCTAGGTTCACACCTCGATTGGTTTCTTTGCATGTCAGATATCTTGAATTTATGGAGGGACATCTCTATTCTTCATGTTTCATGACCAGTTTTTGTTTTCGGATTTTGTGAAGGATTTTCTTGATCGGTGAAGCTTCGTGGCACATATCTCGATGGTTCTATATGCATGGTCGACCTACTTGTGGGTTCACTCATCATGTTTTATCTATTTGTGTGAGTTTCTTATGATTTAGGTCCTGACCTATAATGTAATACGTTTTCCTGTTCTTCGAGAATTTAATATTTTCCAAGCCGACCTGATGCTTGTGAAGGCTTTATTAACTGATGTAATTGATCCCTTATGAACCATGGAGAAGTAGTATAAATTTAGTAGCTCAAACTATTAGTGTGAGCTTGTGATAGATGGTATTAAAAGAAACCTATAAAAGGTTTTGAAACATGCTTCTATACCAGGAGTGTAAGACTGCATGTTGCAGATCCATTGTATTTGATTTTTGGATGGTAATAAGAAAGCGAATTTTTTTATCTCTCCATAACTTGAGTTGCTTCCGTTGTGTGACTCTTGTTGCAAGGATTGGACTGACTTCTTTGAGGTTCCTCATGTCCTTGGTTGCACCAGAAGTCTAAATATAGCTAGTCTTTAAAAGAAGGCCATGGATGGGAAGATGGTTGTACTAGAGAAAACTATACGTGACTTGGTATAGTTGCTAAATGACAAGGATAGTATTATTTGCAAAATGATTTTCAAGAAGTTTAGTTTTGATGGTATGAATAAGAAATAGAAGGAAATGTTAGTCACTAAGAGCTATTCATAGGTAGAAGAAATTGATTTAAGTGAGACAAACTCTCCTATTGCAAAGCTTATATCTATTATATTCATATTATTTTGTGTTATCACATTTGGCCTTTAGATTGAACAAATAGACGTTAAAAGGGGGATTTGGAAGATGAGCTCTATATATTACAACCAAAGCACTTCGTGGTTAAGGGTAAGGAGGTAAAAAAGTCCCTTTATGTTTTGAAATAGTCGTAGATGAGTATCACAAATATGATTCATATGTTTTCAAGTTGGGATTTGTTAGAGCTAAATTATATTAGTATTTGTTACAAATGTATGAGTAATTATTTTTTTGCATGTTGATGGAATGTACTATAAGAAATAATAAAGGTTTTTGAAATTAAACTTTCATAATAGTTTGAGATGAAGAATTTGAGGGCCAATATATTTGTGTTCACTTGAATTTGTAAAGTATCTAGACACGAGACTACAAACCAGTTAGTATCTATTCTAGTGTGGAATGAAGCTTAACAACCATAACAATATCTAACAATTATGTGACGTAAGAAGATTGTAAGATTTATGTGGAAACCCTTTTAGAAGAAAACTAGGGAAATATATTGTTTATATCAAATTCTCTTTACAAGCTTTGTGGGCATCAACTCACAGGTTACACCAATCACCTCTTGAATGATTTATGGGAACTAACCTAATGGAGACACCAATTCCATATTAAATGATTTGTAGGTGCCAACCCACTAGAGACACCAATCTCAATTGTAGAATATGTAGGTACCAACCCACTAGAGACACCAATCCTCACAACTAAGCACCAACTTTGTAAGAGATGTCAATTTCTTCTTGTTGGGAAGCAACAACTTCCAAATGAGTAAGTATTCTCCTCAAAATATTTCTTCTCCAATGGATGACAAAGCCTTCACAAAATCTTATTTTAAAAAATAAATTTTTCACACATTTTATCTTGGATGAAATGACTACTTTCATACACTTCCTTTTTAATTTAGCTTGCACTCCCCTTCAAAATTTTTCCATAAATAACCTTGAAGGTCTACTAAAATCTACAAGAAATCACCTTAGGTTTTCTATAAATATGCTATAGATCACCTTGAAGGTTTGCTACAAATTTTCTCTTAGATTTTCTCCAAAATTGTTCTTAGATATTCTTTAAAGTTGCTCATAGATTTTCTATATCGTTTATAATGCTTCTTTCACCACAAACTTTCCTTGTTTAATATCATACACATGCACCTCTTCACCCAAGAGGGGTGACCCTCTCAAGGAGGTTGGTAATGTCTTGGAATACAATTATTTTATTTTAATTCTCAAATTTGGCAAACACATAGGTAAGGTCAACCTGTTCAAGTAAATAATTTTGATTTCTTTTAATGTCCTCAAGGTGGCAACAACACTAGAAGCAATGACCTTATAGAAGTGATAATATTTTGCATTTAAACTATTGTTGTCTTAATGGGGTTAGCCCCATAAAATGATCATTATTTAATATAAATTAAGTTCCTTGATGGAGTCACCCTTACCAAGTGATAACTATTTAATTTTCTATTGATAATCATTTATGAAGTCATATGTTTTCTTCTTTGACAACAATGTGAATAACTCTTGTTAGGCACAAATTAGAATGTAATTAGAGCATTTCTATAAATGAAGTTGGCCATCTTGTCCCTTCCTTTGATGATCTTAATAAAGTGATTTTTGGCCTTTGGCCTTTAATAATTTTCCTCTTCATTTATTTGAAATCCGTAACTTTCTTTTGACATTAATGACTCCTTTGACTTCAATCATGATGGTAGTCTGCCTTTGAATATCAATGACAACAATATTTCCAACACATAATCCATGCTTCCTATATGAGTGCAATAGGTATCTTGATATACACTACAATTTATATCATATAAGATATTACTCAAGTAGTAAGATTCCTAGTAGTTGTATGCCCAATTTAGGAAATGACATTTTACTATAGCAAAGTGACTCTAGATACTATTGTGGCACTTAAAACTAGTCTATTTTCTACCAAGGAATACTTGTGAGTATAACTATGGATATACATGGATTTTTGGATAATGATTAGGCTAAAGATGTAGAAGGAAGTCTTACTAGTGCTTTTTTAAAACCTATTTGATAGTGTGATGAGTGGATGAGAAAAATATGTGGTTTCTCTTTTGATCATTGAGATATAGTACATGTTAACTATTGATGCTTGTAATGATGTTATTTTTCTTTGAATGACACATTTGGATATTGAAATTAAGATATAATGTAGATTTATCTCAATGTCTTAAGTGTCATTGACTTGCAGAAAACCCCTTTCTTCCACCCATGTGCAATAAATTCCTTACACCTCTACATATAAGTTTCACACACAACTGCAAAACACTATGTGTGTATCTTGCAACAATATATATTGTTGTACATGTCCAATTCTAGTTAGACCATGCATACATGACACATGAAGGCCATTGATCATATTCTCTGTTTTCTATGCACATGCAACACTTGGTAGCCTTTATGCCAAAAAAATATGGTAACAAAATTGGTGTCATATATGTGTAGTTATGAATAAAGAGTAAAATGAAGAATTGTGTATTCGTGTAGCCTAGACATAGATGAGAAGAAGACATGGTTTCTGTTTTGACTATTGAGTATAGTACATGTTAACTACTAATGCTTGTAAGGATGCTATTTTTCTTTCAAGATGTGTTTGGATATCAAATTTAGCATGTAGTGTAGATTTTTCTCAATATCTTAAGTGTCATTGACTTAGCAAAGAACCTCTACCTTCCACCCATGTGCTAAGAAAATTCATATGCAATATCATTTTGTTTGTGATATCGTGCAAATGATGATTTTATTGTACCCTTGCATATTCCTTGCAATTTCATTAGCACACTTAGCCTTGGTCAATGTTGTATTATATAGTACTTGTGCACTTATGTGTAGTATTGTCCCCACACCTTTACATATAAGTTTTGCACACAATTGCAAAATACTACTTGTGTGTACCTTGCACCCCTACTAACTGTTGTACATATTCAATACTAGTTAGGCTACACATAAGTTATACATGGAACATCGATGATCATGATGTAGGAGAACCCTTGGGTCATTAGCAATCTTGCATCACCCAAAAATATTTCCATTTTTGTTTGTTCTTAGTTTTGTTTCAGTTAGCTATTCTGTGTTTTTGGTAGTGTTCCTTGGTTTTCGATCAGTGATTGCTGTGAACCTCAGAGTTGGTTCTAGACATCACATTATACTTATGTTTGGGTTCACACGTCATTTGGATACTTCGTTGTGGATAGATTGAAGATTCATGGTTAGTTCAGTAAGTTCTTCATGTTCTAATGGTTAGTTGGAGTTTTCCGATCTTGCGAAGCATTTCCTGATCGACGAATCTTATTGACTCATATTACGATGTTCTTGGATCTTTGGCCGACGTCTCTCTCGGATCGCGCATCATTTCTACATCTTGGCATTGAGATCTTATGATTTGGGTCCTGACCTTTATTGTTGTATTAAATTTTTCTTTTTCTAGGAAAATGTGATAATTCTAGGTCGACATGTTCTCGCGAAGGCTCTATATATTGAGGCATCTGATCTTTGTTAGCTAGTCATTGAGGATAATAACCTTATTAGGTTAGCATTAGGGTTTAGATCTAGTTTTTTGTTGTAATCTAGCATGTATGCCGAAAGTTTGTAGCATGCCAATATGATGTATATCTTGGATTTGTGATAATGCAAAGATTTGATATAGCATATTGATTGTCTATACTTGTTTCTGAGTTGGTTGTTTTCGTTGTGTTGATTCTAGTTGCATGGTTGGACCATCTCCATTGGGGTAACTCCGGCCATGACTGCATCAAGTGTTATCAGAGCAAGGTTGATGTTCCTGTGTTAATAGATCGAGTTCCTAAGCTTGTGAAGGCCTAGATGTGTTTGTTGTGGGGTGACAAAGTGTGGATCTGGCCCATAATTGTAGAGGACTTGCACAAAGGGATCGCTGAGGAAGTTGTTGCTGGTTGAGAACTTTGTTGAAGGCATACTGAAGGTGAACAGATCGCCAAGTTGGGGGCAAGATGCAAATGTGTTTGATAGATTGTTGAGAGAGAGGCAATTGAGCACCTTGAAATCAGATCGTCGTAGTTGAGGCAGTTGCAGCTGAGGATTGAAAAGATGTCGCCTAGAAGGATAACCCTAGGAGATTAGAACAAATGAAGGAAGACTTGAAAAATGAGATAAGAAATGAGCTCTGTAATGCATTGGGAGGATTGCGAAGGAACCCTGAGACTGGGGAGAATATGAGGAAGCTGTTGAAGATCTTGAGACCGTAGGTGTTGAGATCCTTGCAGATTAAGAATGATTATTGAGAGGTATGACACAAGTAAGTAAAATTCATGGGATGGAGGTTTCTAATTTCTCTGGTTCATTGCACCCTGAGGATTTGATAGAATGGATTGGAGAATTAGAATATTACTTTGAGCTTGAAGATATCAGAGACCCACAGAGGGTTAGGTTAGCACAGAGTAAGTTGAAGGGTCATGTTGTCTTATGGTGGAAAGAATTGTAGAAAGATAGAGAGGAACATGGTGAGATGAAAATCACTAGATGAAGGGTAATGATTTCTATATTGAAAGCTAAATTCATTCATGAATATTATGAATTGGAATTGTTCAAGAAATTGAAGAACTTGAGGCAGAAGGACATGAGTGTGAAGGAATATACCGAAGAGTTTTACAAGATGATAATCAGATCAGGGCACCGAGAGTTATTTAAGGAGAAGGTGGCTAGGTATGTTAATGGCTTGAGATTTAATATCCAGGATGAGTAGAGAATGTTGAGGATTTCTACAGTTGAGGATGCTTATCAATATGCATTGAAGGAAGAAGATAAGGTTAAAAGAAGACATAGTAACCCTAAAGGGAAGTAAAAGCAAGTAGACAACATTGGCACAAAGAAGCAGACAATTGAGGTAGAATATTATTACAAGATACTTAGGAGAGGGAATGGTCGCAAGGAATTCAAAGGTACTTGTTTCAAATGTGGTCGCATGAGACATAGAGCTTTTCAATGTTTTGAAGGATCTAGTAAAAGTTTGGGTAAATGGATTCTTGTGGCACGAGGAACAAACTGATGATGCACTTGTGGAAAGTGTAGACACCCTAAATTGGTCAAGCAAAGTCAACAAAAAGTCAAAGCAAGCAATCAAAGTCAAAGCATGGATTAATTGAACATTAAAACCAAAAGGATTAATTAAATCAAAAAATCAAATAACTATGTGATTGATTAAATCAATTAATCATATAGTTTAATCAATTAATTAAATCCAACCCATTTAAATGGGAGACATGGATAAATCAATTAATTAAATAAATTAATAAAGCTAATTATTCTCACCCACCACATGGGACAAAAATCAATCAAACCAATGAGAATAAAGGAATGGGCTCACATGGAACAAGGAAAAATCAATTCTACATCATTCATCTTGGAGTTGCATCTCGACCCTCCATTTTGTCTCCTTGTCTCAACGTTTGAAACCATTGACTTACCTCACCCCTAATCATGAGTTAACCTAACTCATATCTAACTCATCTCTTAAATATGGAAATTCTATAAATAGAGTGCATCCATAAGAGAAAATCATCCATTATTAGAGCATCATTACTATAGACATTTTCATCATCAAGCATAAAATTATCAATTCTAGGATTTGCATCATAAGTGATCATAATGGAATCATTTTGCATAATTGAGTTAGCATAGATAGAATTGTATCATTTTAAAGCTTAAATTTGCATTCTAGGACTGCCACTCTTGAATGCTTGATCTGAAAGCATTACTTTAGCTTCCTAGATAGAGAGCCATGAGATGCTTCTTTATATTGTTTTCAATTCACTAAGTTTAATTGCTAAATTCACATATTTGGTTTGATTATATTCACAAACTAATTTCATGCAGGTATTTCTTATACACATAATGATGTCCATCGTGGGGCAGAAGCCTCAATCTAATGGAATATGATCTTTATTTGATAATTTGAAGTTGTTTGTGTTGTAGGTTTGAAAATTGCAGGTCTGACAACATAACTTCTAATCTTATGTCTAAATTCTCTCAGTGCGTACATGGAAGCTTTATAACGCCTCTGCTTGATCCTTTTAACACTTTTTGACATTTTAATCATTTTAGTAGAGCTTTTCATAGTTTAAATAACACATGCAATACATTATGTAGTGCGTAGAGGGAAAAAAAGTGCGCGCAACTCTGTTAATGTTCAAAACTAAATTTTTTGCATATCTAATGTCAATATTTTGTTATTCTACAGATGACAGAACATAAGAAAGCTCGGAGCTTAGAGTATTATAAGAGGAAAGAAGAAAAAAGAACAAAAAAAAATGGAACAAGTTGAAATCATCCATTCAATCTGAGAAGGCACTTGAAGAAAGGGTAAGTATACATCGTTATTGGAGAATAATAGAGTTGTATCAAGCTTTCTATAATGTAACGTACTCTCCTTTGGATGATACTCGTTTTAACTCTCCCATTTGAAATTGATCGAATCGCTTTTAAAGATACATGAGATTTTCTTTACCTCGACTTGTTTGTGTGTTGAACTAACGTGTGTGAAATGGGATGCTAAGGATTAGAAGCAATCGCTTTTGGTAAGTAAAAAGTTGCAAACACAAAGAGAAATTCAAAAATGTGCCTAGCATTTTTGCTAACTACAAATAAGGTAAGCCTAAAACCTTATGTAGTTGTTTAAATTGCGACATTCATGTTAGAATAATAAGCAGAAAAATGCAAATATAAACACGGAAGAGAACACAAAGACACAGAGATTTAACGTGGTTCACCCAATCCCTGGGCTACGTCCACCAACAGTGAGTCCAATATCTTTATTATTATCCAGTGATTACAATCTAAAACCTGCAATTCAATACCGTCACAGGAAGCTATGAAAAATCTCTCATATAATGAAATCTCGAAACCCTAAGCCCTTTTCACAAGCATATTTGACCTAACCTAATTAGGGCAAAAAATACTCCGACTAATAGAAAATCAATGGTTGACCCTTTACAATATTATTAAATCAATGGTCGACCTTTTACAATGAAATCTGCCCCTTGACCCCGCCTGGGGCACTGCCCCAGGACCCCGCAAGGGGCTCTGCCCCTTGACCCCGAGCATGTGGCCCAAATAGATATGTCTGGGGTGGAAACCGTGCCGAAAGAAACTGAGTCTAATTAGGCTCCACATACATAACAATTCATTTCAAAACCTAGCATAATTAGAAAAGTGAATTGGAGTCTTAAGTGAGACATTAGGATATGTTCTTCACCTTTTGGTGAATCAAACTCCTAAACGTGTCAAATTTGAGAGGAAGATAAGCTAAGAAATTTACCAAACATAAACACAGCCTTCTTTGTTGACGAAAGTACTAGGTATATGCTCTTCACCTTTTTGGTGAATCAAAAAGCCAAAAGTGCTCTAGTCCCTCTAGATTAAAGGGCTCAGAAAAGAACAATGTTAGATCTGTTTGTCAAGTGAAGCAATAGGGATATGCTCTTCACCTTTTGGTGAATCAAACTCCTAGACTCGTTTTTATTTCGATTTCTCACTTTCATGAATATGCTAGAACTTTAGTGAACGCGCCTTAGCGAGGTCGGTGAGAGGGACGACCCAAAGTGGGAACAAGGTTAAGACATCATATTCCTCCCACTATAAATAAAGATCTTGTTTAAGTTGAAAGACTTAGAGGGAAAAAATATCAAATGCCTAGACTTGTACGGCTGTTGGCCTCAATTGCGCTTGCGTGACTATGTACTCCTTGTTTGACTCATTTGATATTTTTGTTTGGAACCCAAACTACAAACCTGGTTAATTTAGCAATGACTACCTTATAGAGCCATATTTAAAAGCCAAAATTGATTGTAGGTAGCTTGTCTGGATTGATTTATTGTAAAAGGACTTGTGAAAATGATCTCGAACATACACTTTGTGTTTTCAACTTTAGGGTAGGTACAAGTTTTTTTTGTGATTGTTGTGGTTGAAAGTTCATGGTTACAAACATGAAACATCCGTTTAGATCAGATAATCATTTTAAAATTTTAAATCAATCATGTTGGGACCAATATGATAAGGCAACAATTCCTGATGCATCTTGTGATGCATGGATAGATTCTTATAATGCCTTTGAAAACCCCTGTAACGATTACAAACTTAGTTTCAACGTCTTTGAAACCAAAAGTAATGCATTTGAAAAGTGTATTGATGCATCTCAACATAGAAGCAGTGCTTCTAAAGGTTAAAATAGCGCGTAACCCTTTTCTAGTTGGTGCGTACAAGGAGTTCTGTGACACTTATGAATTATATTCTAGTGCGTAGAGAGATAAAATCAAAACATTGGGTATCCCCATAGTTTGCCATAAAAAATGAGGACATTTTTAAATACCCTTTTCGGAGTACTCTTTGTGAAAATCAAAGATTGGATCAAATTCATACAAATTCAGGATGTCAAGAAATTTTCAAAAGGTTTTTTTTTTTGTTTCAAAGGTTTTAAGACATTAAATTCATGTTAATGTTGGTCTTCACTAGATCCCATTATATCACAACATCTTTACAAGAAGATGAGACTTACCTTAGGCAAGAGGTACCTTATCCAAATGAAAAACCTTTGTCTTCATATCAACCTTTTCAAGTAGGATAGGGAAAAGAGCAAGAAGCAATGACCCATATATTTGGATTTGATGACCTTAATAATACCAATGAGGTCAATAGCTCCAATAACAACCCCAATGATAATACTAATGGAAAGATTCCCATGGCAGAGACAACGGTGGCAACAACGAGGGAAATAATGGGAACAATGGGGTAAATCAAGATCATCAAAACGAAGAGATAATGGAAGAAAGAGTGGATGAAGCCGCCCAAAATCCATTCTTCATGAAAGTTGTGGAAACACTATTAGAAAGGTGTTAATGTATATAGCTTCGATCGGTACAATAAATGGAAGAACTAACTATATATATAATGATTATTATAATTATGTGTATATATATATATAAATATATAATAATAATGTACATTATATATATATATATATATATATATATATATATAAAGTAATTCAAATATCATTATATAATATATACCGATCAAATAAATAAAATTTTGTTTTAAATAAACCGCCGACTATATCGTGCATACACGGTATGTTTGGAATCGACATTGACGTCGATAAGCATGATGGGGAATATGAAGGGTCACGCCCACGATGGATGTGACCTTTCACATTTCGGTTGTAGCATATATAAACCGTGTCGAATGCACATAAACATAAATACATTACAGTTTCAAAGCATTCAAAGAGTTATACAATTTTATTATTATTCAGAATTATATTAATTTATATTATATATATATATTATTATATTTAATATATATATGAAGATCATCTTGAAGGTGCATCAAACTATGTGGCATAGAAATTACGCATGATGCTCACACTAAAAGAGCATGAGCTAACACCTGTAGTGGAAAAATCTGAGCCTGAACAGAAAAGATGAGAAGGTTAAATGGGATAAGGATAACACAAAGGCAATGAATTTGCTAGTAGATGGAGTTAAAGATCATATAGTGCCTATAATCATAAAGTTAGAAACTACATATGAGATGTTTAAAGCACTAAAAGATATGTATGAAATTAAGAATACAAGCAGAGTGCTTACCCTCAAGAATCAACTCCATCAAATAAAGATGAAACAAGGAGAGACCATCACCTCCTACTTCATGAGAATTACAGAGTTAAGAAATCAACTCTCTACTATCGGTCACTCTTTTGACATTAAGGAATTAACCATGATTGCACTTAATGGACTTCCCCTTTCATGGGAATCCTTTATTCAAGGAGTAAGTGCTCGAACCAAAATTCCTAAATTTAATTGATTAAAATCAGATTGCATTCAAGAAGAGTCTCGATTAGCAACTAGAGGGATGAACACAAATACTTCAAAAGAAGTCTCTCAAGTACTTAATACAGAATCACACAAAAGAAAAAAGAACCTCAAAAGGAAGAGAGGAAATGAATCATATAAGAGATCAACATTCAAGCATAGAGACCTATCAAAAGTACAATGTTACAGATGTGACAAATTTAGAAGAAGATAAGGTTAAAAGAAGACATAGTAACCCTAAAGGGAAGTAAAAGCAAGCAGACAACATTGGCAAAAAGAAGCAGACCGTTGAGGTCGCATGGGACATAGAGCTTTTCAATGTTTTGAAGGATCTAGTAAAAGTTTGGGTAAACAAAGTCTTGTGGCACATGAGGAACAAACTGATGATGCACTTTGGAAAGTGTAGAGACCCTAAATTGGTCAAGCAAAGTCAACAAAAAGTCAAAGCAAACAATCAAAGTCAAAGCATGGATTAATTGAACATTAAAACCAAAAGGATTAATTAAATCAAAAAATCAAATAACTATGTGATTGATTAAATCAATTAATCGTATAGTTTAATCAATTAATTAAATCCAACCCATTTAAATGGGAGACATGGATAAATCAATTAATTAAATAAATTAATAAAGCTAATTATTCTCACCCACCACATGGGACAAAAATCAATCAAACCAATGAGAATAAAGGAATGGGCTCACATGGAACAAGGACAAATCAATTCTACATCATTCATCTTGGAGTTGCATCTCGACCCTCCATTTTGTCTCCTTGTCCCAACATTTGAAACCATTGATTTAACTCACCCCTAATCATGAGTTAACCTAACTAATATCTAACTCATCTCTTAAATATGGAAATTCTATAAATAGAGTGCATCCATAAGAGAAAATCATCCATTATTAGAGCGTCATTACTATAGACATTTTATTCATCAAGCATAGAATTATCAATTCCAGGATTTGCATCATAAGTGATCATAATGGAGTCATTTTGCATTATTGAGTTAGCATAGATAGAATTGTATCATTTTAAAGCTTAAATTCTCATTCTAGGACTGCCACTCTTGAATGCTTGATCTGAGAGCATTGCTTTAGCTTACTGCCACTTTTGACTGATAGTATGGAATTAACCATGATTGCACTTAATGGACTTCCCCTTTCATGGGAATCCTTTATTCAAGGAGTAAGTGCTCCAACCAAAATTCCTAAATTTGATCGATTAAAATCAGATTGCATTCAAGAAGAGTTTCGATTAGCAACTAGAGGGATCAACACATATACTTCAAAAGAAGTCTCTCAAGTACTTAATACATAATCACACAAAAGGAAAAAGAAGAACCTCAAAAGGAAGAGAGGAAATGAATCATATAAGAGATCAACATTCAAGCATAGAGACCTATCAAAAGTACAATGTTACAGATGTGACAAATTTGGACGCCTTGCTCAAAAGTGTCCTTAAAGAAATAAGGCACAAGCCTCATTTTCCCAAGTTATTGATACAAAGGAGAATATGGATTCAGATAAACCTGTCTTCTACTCTGCCTTATCAAGTCAAGTTTCACACAATCACAACACCTGGGTTGTTGATAGTGGGGCCTCTCATCATATCATTGGATTCAAAGAACATCTAGACTCTATAGAAGGATGTTATAAACAAAAAGTTACGATTGGAGATGACACTGATTATCCAGTAATGGGTATTGGGACTTGCACCATATATCTTGAATTCGGGATATCTCTACAACTTACTGGTGTTCTATTTGTACCTAGCATATAAAGGAACTTAGTTTCCATCTCAACACTAGAAGACAAGGGATATAGAATCACATTCATGGATGGGAAGATCCTAGCTTGGCCTAAGAACACAAATATAAAAAATGCGCATACTATTGGAGTTAGAGATGGAACCCTCTACAAATTACGTACCCCTTCTCATCAAGCCCTAATTCATACATAAAATGAAAGTGAATTATGGCATAGGAGATTAGGGCACTATCAGTTTTGTGGTCTAACCTCTTTGGAGAAAATGGTTACATGACTACCAAAACTAAGATCTAAACATATAGGAGCTTGTAAAGGATGTGCATTAGGAAAGAATAATAAAAACACTTTTCTTCATAGTGAAAGTAAAACCAAGGATGTATTAAAACTTATTCACTCTGACCTATGTGGCCCTATGTCTGTTTCCTCCACTGGAGGATATCTGTATTACATTATTTTTGTAGATGACTACTCTACGAAGACCTGAATATATTTTCTCAAATGTAAAGAGTCAGAAGAAATTCTTATGAAATTCAAAGAATTTAAAGCTCTAGTAGAAAACTTATTAGGTAAGAGTATTAAAATATTAAGAACAGACAACGGTAAAGAGTATACCTCAAAGATATTCCAAAGTTTTTGTAAACATGTTGGGATGAAGAGGGAGTTCACTGTTCCATATAACCCACAACAAAATGGGTTTGCAGAGAGAAAGAATAGGGTGATTGTAGAATCTGCTAAAGCAATGATGCATGATCAAAACTTAGAAATTCATCTTTGGGCTGAAGCTTCTAACATTGTTGTATATGTTCAAAATAGATGTCCTCACTCTTATCTTTAAATCTAATTTTGGGTGAGGGCATGGAATTATACTTCAAACGATTATGAGTTTTGTGCATTTGAGAATTGGATGGTTTACCCAATCCTTGTAGCTCTTGGTGTGGATAAGACAAGGCTACCAATACAGGTGTTACAAATTTTGAGGCCTTGTGATATGGTTGACAAATGGCCTGGAGATTACAATTTGGGTGATTTCTATTATGAGCAGAATTATACAATGATGAGGGTGTATGGTTGCATTCACCCACCCCACATCCTGCCATTTCATGTGCCACCAAGGATAGGAGCCATGGAATTCATAAGGCAGCTAATTTTGACAGATAAGGAACATCTAGCTCCCCACAAGAAGGGAAGTTTCACCCCTAGACAGTTCAAAATATATGGTTTTACTATTGGGAAAGGGGCTATAGATTTGATAAGTTCATGGATGAACCATTTCAAAATGCATATTTCTTTATGTAGGTATGTTGATTCAGAGGGTTTATTTCAAGTGCAAGGAAATTATTGACTCCTTCCATCCCTTTCAACAAGGAGCATGAGCAGTGTATAGAGGAGGACATGCTCAGAAGCATGAGTAGTGCATAGAGGAGACAATGCTCAGAAATATGATGGATGAAGATGAGATTGCCCAAAGAGCAAGCAAGTTTAATGAATTGATGGATTTGGAAAGACAGGTGAAGAGGAAGGGATTGACTTTTAGTGGTTTTTTTCCCTGATTTGCCTTACTTAAAAAGGCTAGATTCCATGATTTATTCACACACCTTCTTATGCAACCAATTAAAGGATGCACTTGATGAAAGTGACAAAAAGAAGAAAAAGTATTCTTCATCTGAAAATGAAGAGGAGAGTGACAAGGAGTACTATGTGCCTAGCCCACCTCCAATGGATCAACAAATGATTGAATATCAATCAGTAGAAGGGGAGCAACAAGCAGAACATGTTGTGGACTTAACTCAAGTACCAGAAGCTAAAGTCCTAGATGAGCCCCCACAGAAAAAACAGAGGATTGAAACAGGGGAGCCTTCAAAGCAAAAGAGTGAAAAGAGAAGAGACAGAATTGGTGCTCTTATCCCAGGAAATAGAGATTATGACCATGAATTGAGAAAGAAAATAAGGAAGGGGAAAAAGATGCAACAATGCATTAAAGAGGAAATTGAAATACCTCTTCAAACTTGCACTCATGAAAGGACATTGTACCAACAAGAATTCTTAAGTGATGACCAGTTCATAAATACAAAATAATTCAACGAATTTCTTGTTTGGAACAGACACAGATTGGTGAGGGGAAAGTTACAACTAGAGGGAGGAGCCCCAGTGACAGAAGACAGCTTGCAAGAATTACTAAATTATGATCCCGAGTCTGAAAAGATGACTCCTAAAGAGGCAAGGCAACTGGTTAAGTCCAGTGGAATGTTGCTAGTGGAAGGCTGGGACTTGGCATCTGCATTCATCATTGATTAGGTCAGGAGGAAACTTGATATGATGTTGTCATCAGAGGTCCAGGTAGGGGACACGATTAAGGGATTAGGATACAATCCAAAGTCCCAAGCATTAGCTATGTGGAGCCTAGCTCCCAAGGATGACAAGCCATCTATGATGAGTATAGAGGGAAAGATGGTAGGGAACCAAATTATTTGGCCAGTACAAAACTCAGGAGACTTGGAAATCTCCCAAGTCCTCACACAATTTGCACAACTCAATGAAGCTAAGACTGCTCAATTGTCAGAGAAAATAAAAAATATGACAGATGAGAGGAGTGCAATTGTACATGATAGAGAGTTGTGTAAAATACAACTCCATGCCAATGAAAAATTAATCAGTGAGCTGAAACAACAATTGCAATAAAGGCCAAAGGTTGCTCCTGCAGAACCAAAAGAGGTCAATACTGATGAATTCTAGACACAGTTGGCAGCTGGTGAAACAAAGATGGATATTAGAGAGCATAATGATGTTATTTTGGGTGCTCTTTTTGAAATTTTGCAGCACAAGATACAAACAATAAAAGATAAGGCAGATGTAGTTCTTGATGTTTATAATAAACTGCCAGGGTTACATACAGAGGTTACTAATTATGTAACAATTTTGAACCCATATTATGCTAGTTGGTCAGTAAGGACAAACCTTTTTGAGAGGTTAGCATCATTGCAGCCTTTAAGGGATGATCTACCAGAGATAGTCATCCAAGTACATGAAGAGATAGAACATATAGGGTTTACTCTATCATATTTTAAAGGTAAAATCAGTCAGATTGAGGCCAGAATGAAGATGTTTGGGTCGGAATACAACAAATTTGTACCTTCCATCAGATCTGAAGATAATCAGATCAAGCCCTTAGGAGCATGGATCACTGAATTTGATAAGGTGATGCCTAATATATATATATAAAACAAGGGAGAGCTTGATATGGAAGGATACAACAAACTTTTGGATGAAGCCATTAAGGCTGAAACTGATTTCACCAGATTTGTTACAAATGCTAAATGGGACAGGTTGAAGATTAAATTGAAGAACATTCAAAGTTTCAATTGGCCTACTGATGCAGAGGTTACATCATGGGACACACTGACAAAGCCCAAGAGAAAGAAAGCTATTGACATGGACTTAGAGATTCTGGATGCAGAGTGAAGGACACCTGGCACCTGCTCTCTGAGCACAGGGAAGTTAGTAATGTTAAAGACTAGTGTAGGTTATCTTGAAATGACGGTCACTAGATCTCAATATAATATCAAATGCTATCTTGAAAAACTACAGACAAAGGTGCCAGAGTGCACAAAAGGACAAAGTGCAAATCTAATTTCATTCTACAAATTTGTCCATCCACCGCTTAGGGATTTCTTGTATTTTGTCTTTACTATGTTTTTAGGGTTAGGTCTTCAAATCATCCGAAGCTTGTTGCATCCTTGTCTTAAGGATTCCAAGATGATTTGAGACTATATATATGTATTTGTAACCATTTTGTAAAGAGAGGAGAGTTGGAAGTTTTAATAGAATTATAGGGCAGACTGAAAATTGTGTCTGAACCTTTGTACTATTTGTCTATCTATATGTATTTGAAGATTTAAGACATCAATAGAAGTATTTTGCAATCTCTTTTCTGCATCTGAATTGTCTCTTTACATTTCTGTTATAGTTCTTGTGTGTTTATCTGTAAGGCATTTAAGCACACTGATCATAAGGTGATTTTGCAGTTACTTGTAAGTTCCTTCAAGGAAGGATTAAATTGTTTCAAGTAACCCCAGGGAACATAGCATTAGTTTGAGAATTTGATGATAAATTTGTAGGAAGAGGATAGTATATAATGTATTGTATCTTTGTTGCAAGAGTTTTATTGATTGCCTTATTGTGAATTTATACAAGATATTGACTCATAGCCCAAGGATTAGGCACTGGTTTTATGTTTGCCAAGTAATTGATTTACAATCCAATATTTTCAAATTACTTAATCATATACACTGCAAAACAAATAATTCCATTCAAGTGATTGTATTCTTAGGGTCATTAGGTTGCCCCTCCTAAAATCAAAAGGAAGAAGAATGAAAATCCTTATCTCATTGGTTTATGTTTTCAAGACCATAGCCTGGCTTATAGTACTATGTTTTAAATTAATCATTGCAATCTCTAAGGTATTTTATTAGTTGTTATAGTGAGGTCAGAAGTAACCAACCAGTGAATGAACTAGTCCACTAAATATATTGACTGAAGAATCAATAATCTGTTATAGGTAATACCTGCCTGAGTTTGTGGAGCTCAAAAAAGAAGGGGGTGATAATAGGTATCCCCAGTGTTATCAAATACCTCATCAATTAGCCTTTCTCTTGCATAAAAAGGAGTTTGCATTCAAGTATATAAGTATACTGTCATTTTAGGGTGGTGTTGCAAGAAAAAGAGCTAACAAATTGGCGACTCCGCTAGGGAATGGGTATAATTAATTGTATCAAGGAGTATCCCAGAATCTGGTTAAAACATACAAGTCTTTGAACACTAGAGATTGTAAAGTCTTGATAAGAGTATTCAGAATCTCTAAGGTTTTAGAAGATAATATATTTGCCGTTATAGTTGCCAAGGTCATTTTGATTGTATTCTTTTATCCCAAACAATTGTTGGGTGGCGACTCTAAAGTTAAATCTCTGAGATCAGTACAAGTTAAGTAAACATCTTTCAAAATGAATACTAGGTCAAAAACGAAAGGGAATCCTGAAATTGCATTAGATGGTGGAATCCCATCAACTTCAAGGATGGAGATGTCTTGGAGGAAGAAAAGAAACCAAGTCAGTATAGATGAAACTTCTCCAAGAAGTAAAGACAGTAATACTAGGAGAGAGGAAGGTAGCAATCAGTCTAATCATGAAGGCAATACTTCAGAGTATGAAGAAGCTCCCGAGAGGATTAGAAACACTTGAAACTACCTCCACTTCAAGTGAAAGGGAAGGAACATACACTATAAGTTCAGATTCTGAGGTTCCTATTGATGAACTCGCTGAAGAAGAAAGGACTTTGATGAAAAAATTAGCCCTTGTTCAGCAGAGAAAAAGAGAAAAAGATTTGAAAAAGAAAAAAGATGTTAGAAGAGATGTTGATAGAATTAAAAGAAGATCCCAAAGGCATCAAACTATAAGGAATACTGAGATGTCTCAAAAGACCATAAAATACCCATTACTCACAGAGCTTCTAGTTAAAAAAATTTCAAAGATAAAGGTAAACAAAAGATCACTGAAAGCAAAATTGAAGAGCCAAAATTTTAGAAGGCCCTAACAGAGCAAATGTCCAAATTGGATATTGATCTTGAAAGACTAAGAATAGAAAAGGAAATCATGGCCAAGATGCTAGAAAAAGCACAGGTGGATGTTGCAACAATAGAAATGAAAAACAAAATAGATTTTTTACAGTCTTTCAAATATTCTTATGCTGGAACTGAGAACACAACATCTTCCAAAACCAAGGCTACTACTTTCAAAGAGATTGATAACTTCTAAAGGAAACCATTACATTTTGAAAGGTATAAGCAATTTAATTTCATTGGCATTCTTGGATACCCAAATACATTTCCAAAAGATGTGGGTGATGTGGAAGAAAAGCTCCCAAAATTTGCAGGTAATAATGTCATCTCTTGTTAAGTACATTTAAGAAAATTCATTGATTTTGTTGATGATTTGAATATCATTCATGAAGATGTGTTGATGAAGCTTTTTGTTCAGTCTCTAGTAGAGGATGCTAGAGAATGGTTTAGAAGTCTTTCTAATGTCTCTGTTGCTTCCATGGATGAATTAATTGAGTTTTTAAAAGATCAATATGGTGATAAGACAAATAAGGGGTTCTTACTGAACGAGTTCAATAACATCAAAAAGAACTATAATGAAGAGGTCACTGAGTTCAATACATAAATTGTTTCAGAAAATAAAGCTAGATGAAGAGGTATGTCTAGCAACCTATTTAAATGCTTTTGATTCTAAAATGGGTTATGCTCTTAGGGATAAAAACCCTAGAACCCTTATTGATGCTTACAAGATAGCAGTAAATATTGAAATGAACATAAGGGTGTCTAGTAAACTGAATAGGAGAGATGATTCACAGTTTAGTAGGAGTAACGTAAAGGAACTAAAATATAAAGAGTATAGGGCTCCTCAAAATAATAGGCCTTCCTATAATAACACTTACAATCCTCAGAATAGAATGCAAAATCATCCTTATGGAACTTAGTTTAAGGATGGGAAGCCTATTGCTCCACCTAGAAAAGAAAAACTTGAGAATAGAACTCCAGACCCTTTGCATAAAAATGTTGTCCATTTGTGCAGTGATGATTTCTGGTATGAGGCTTGTGAAGCCCCACACAATCCTGATTTTTGCATTGTTTCCTTAGATTTGAAAGCAAATGAAGAACAAGGGAATGGTGAAAGTGAACAATGTGATTATAATATGACAAATGCCTATTCATGTCATGATGTAGACTCAGATAATGAAATTGAAAATCATGATTCATATGGTTCACAAGGAAATAAGATGACCATGTAAGATGTAATGCACAAAATAATCAAGGCCTTCCATTAGTCAGAAAAGCTTCAGATGAAGAAAAAGAAAGAATTACTGCAGATCTGGTGAACAAAGCTAGAAGCAATTATCACTTAAGGAATATAGTAGTTGGTGGTACTGGTAGTCAACCATCTGGTGTATTTATAAAAGAAAATAAAACAAACACCAAGTATGTACAAAAGAAAGATGGACCTGGGGAAAATGCAAACAAACCTAAGGTCAAGATTGTAACTAAAGCCATAGAGCCTACTATTGTACAAGAAGGAAAAGCAAAGGTACAAGAAACAAGTACTTCTTCTCTTAAGGTAGAAAACAAAAAATCTAAGAAAGAAGAATCAACTCTAAACATACAGATTGAGGAAAATAATATTATTGTTGAAAAACCAATGTCCTCAGATGTAAAGTATACTCCAGTAGACATGGGCCACTGTTTATCTCAAATGACTGTAAAAATTTCATTTTTAGAAATGATGAGAATCAAGGAACACAAAGAAAAGGTTCTATCATTGTTGAACAGTGTGCCTACAATGAAAGTTCAAAGTCCAGAAAATGTTGATAAGAGACCAAATAACAAAGGGAATGAAGCTGATGTAATGATTTCTGAGATTCCTCAGATTTTCTTAAACACAACTACTTCTCCTTAGGTTGTTGACCCATTCTTTCTAACACTGGTAATTAATGGAAGGATGCTTAAAAATTGTATGATTGACTCAGGAGCATCAAACACTGTCATGCCAGTAGAAATTATGAAGTCTATGGGATTACAAGTGGATACTCCTCATGGGAGATGTCAAGCAATGGATTCTAGAGAAGTCCCTGTTATTGGTACTATTGAAGCCATGCCTTACAAATTAGCAGTGAGTCCTGATGTGGTTTTAACTATGAATGTTCTTGTTGTTGACATACCACCACATTATGGGATGTTATTATCCAGAAAATGGAGTGCTTCAATGGGAGGCAGCATACAATGTGATTTATCATATGCTACCTTCAACATTGCTGGAAATAATGTTAAAGTGTCAAGAGAATGTAGGATTCCTCACATGATTGAATGGTATGACGACACTAACATTAACTATTGTATTTATGTGGATATGGAGAACTTCAGAGTACAGATGATTGATCATCATCATCAGTGTAAAAATATTGATCCTCTGGTTAAAGAATTGACTGCACAAGGTGATGGTTTATGGAAAAATGTATTTTGATGGAGCTCGCTCAAAAGAAGGATCAAGGGCTGGTGTATTACTTGTATCTCCATCAAATACAACTTTCAAATATTCTTTTTTGCTAGCCTTTCAGTGTACAAATAATGCAGCCGAGTATCAGGCTTTATCTTTAGGGCTAGAAATTACCATTAAACACGGAATAAAATGTTTAAAAGTTTATGGTGACTCTAAATTAGTGGTAGCCCAAATAAGATCCAAATATGCAGTGAAAAATGATAGATTAAAGATGTATAAATATGCTATTTGGGATCAAATTGAAATGTTTGATGCCTTTGATATAAGTTGGATAGAAAGGTCTAAAAGTATAATGGCAGATTTCTTGGCAAATGTTGCTCTGAAAATTGATGATCAAACCTTACACGGGGTGTCAATACTTGAAGTTAAGACAAGACCAGTTGTTCCAGATAATATATACAACTAGAAATGTTTTTCAAGATGACCAAGATATTTTGAGTTTCATTCAGTGTCTGCACCATTATGATAATCAGTGCATAGATTGCAATACCTTACTTGAGAGAAATAATGGTAAAGACTACGTCTTAGGAAATGAGGTTGTCCAATTAAGTTCCAATTAGATTCCCATGGGTCTGGTTGAACTTGAAGCATTGTTCAGTAGTCAAAATGATCACTCAACAAAGATAAGCAATGCTAAGATTGAGGACTTGGAGGAAATTAACTTAGGATCAGAAACCAGTCCTCAAGTTGTTTGCATTGGAAAAGGTTTAGATTCCCATATAAGGACAAATTTGATCAAAGTATTGAGAAAATATAAGCATGTTTTTGCATGGTCATACAAGGATTTAAAATCTTATAGGGAAGACCTTTTCCAACATGAGATCCCACTAAAATCAGAGGTGAAACCATTTAGACAAAATCAGAGGCCTATTAATCCTTTGCTGGCTCCCAAGATGCAACAAGAGTTGATGAAATTAAAGGATGCTGGGATTATCCAGCCTATCAGACTCTCAACATGGGTTTCAAATTTGGTTCCTATAAGAAAAAAGAATGGTGACATCAGGTTATGTGTGGATTTCAGAAGTTTGAATATTGCCTCACTAAAAGATAACTATTCTTTACCCAACATGGAGGCAATGTTACATAAAGTGACTAGTTATGAGCTGCTATCAATGATGGATGGTTTCTCAGGCTACAGCCAAGTTTTAGTGAAGGAATCAAAGCAGTACCAGACTGCATTTAACACTCCTTGGGGAACTTATGTCTATATCCGAATGTCATTTGGATTGATAAATGCAAGAGCAACTTTTCAGAGGGCCATTGATGTTGCTTTTAAGGAATTTATTGACTTGTTCATGGTCATTTATTAAGATGATCTAACTACATACTCTAAGAAAGGTGATGATCATTGTGAACACCTTAAAATTTTGAACAAAGCTTTAGAATATGGTGTTTCATTAAATCCTAAGAAATGTCACTTTGCAGTACAGGAGGGAAAGTTGCTAGGACACATAAGGTCTAAAGATGGGAGTAAGAATAGACCCTGAAAGAATAGAAGCATCCAGAAGGTCATTGCTCCAAAAAACTTAAAGGGAGTTCAATCTTTTTTAGGAAAGATTAATTTTGTCAGAAGATTTATAGCAAACTTTGCATAAATTGTCAAACCTATCATAAAGTTGCTGAAAAAAGATGCAAAATTTAACTGCAATGAAGAAGCCCAGATAGCATTTGAGAGAATAAAGAAGTCAGTGCACGAGGCTCCTATTCTAAAATCACCTGATTCTAGTAAGCCCTTTTCTCTGTTTTCATTTGCATCTTATCACACAATTGCTGCTGTTTTACTACAAAAAGATGAAGAAGGATTTGAGCATCCAATAGCCTTTTATAGTAAATATCTCCAGGCTACAGAGCTAAATTATGAGATAATGGAGAAGCAGACATATGCTTTAGTAAAAGTAGTAAAATATTTTAGACCATATTTGGTCTGTGCTAAGGTGCAAGCATATGTCCCTCACTCAGCAGTAAAGGATATTCTTACTCAGTCAGAAGTGACTGGTAAGAGATGTAAGTGGATAAATAGAATTCAGGAATTTAATCTTGAAATCCACATTAAAAAGTTGATAAGAGGTCAGGGTTTAGCAAAACTCATGACAGAGGATAACTTGGAATTAGTACAAGTGAATGATACAGCGACACATGATCAAACAGTTACAAGTATAGAAAGACAACCATTTTATGCTTATATTGTGTACTTTTTAAAGAATGCTAAGTGTCCTGATGATATGACTGACAATCAAAAGAGAAGTCTCTGATTGCAGGCCCAAAAATACACCTTAGTCAAAGGAGATTTGTATTGGATAGACATAAATGGTGTATTGTTTCTATGTTTAGATCAAAGGCAATCTGAGAAAGTTTTAAGTGAGATGCATGCAGGGGAGTGTGGAGGTCATTTTTTTGCCAAGACCACTGCCCACAAGATTTTAAGGGCTAGATACTATTGGCCTTGTTTATTTAAAGATACATACGCATATGTTAGAAAATGTGAGCCTTGTCAGAGGTTCTCAAATAAGCTCAAATTTTCAGGAGCCCTGTTGTTAAACCCAGTAAGTGCTGAAGCCCCTTTTTCTATGTGGGGAATTGATTTTATTGGTGAGTTTGTAGAAACATCCAGTGGAGGACACAGTTGGATACTAGTAGCCACTGATTGTTTTACAAAGTGGATTGAAGCCATTCCTACAAAAAAGGAAACAACTAAGGTAGTCACTGAATTTTCAATGGAGAATATTCCGACTAGATTTGGTGTACCTTCAAAGTTAATAATGGATAATGCCATGTGCTTTAGATTAGATGAGATAACAGATTTCTATGAGAAGTATGGGATCATAATGTCATATTCATCCCCATACCACCCACAGGCAAATGGACAAGCTGAATCTAGCAATAAAAGTATATTGAAGATATTGAAAAAGACTCTTGAAAATAATAAGAGAGCATGACATACCAAACTAAGGTTAGCACTCTGGGCTGATAGAATAACAGTTAAAAGGGCAACAGACAAATCTCCATTTGAATTGGTATATGGTTTACAGTAAAAAATGCCTATAAACTTGTGTCACACTTTTATAAAGGAAAAGGACCACAACATGCAAACTGTTCAACTTTAACGACATAAAAGGTGGCATTTGTATTTTAAATCTGGGGTCTAGTTCCCTCCAAAAAAGTATATGAAAATAATCTTATTTTCATCTGATTTCAAAATATGTTATAGATAAAATGTATAGCTAGTGCAGAAAAGAAGAAAGATTGGTTTTCAATGTATATTTTCTTCGTTATAATTGCTCAAAGTTGAACTTATCTAAAATCGACAGTTTTCATTTCCCTCCAAATTTCCCCTATCAAATCTACGCCATTTAGAAAAAAAATTACATATTCTTGAAGAAGACTCTCTCCTCTAGTGTTAAATATAAATTTTAAATTTTTTTGATATGATTTACTATTTTATTTATTTATTTGAAGCAACATCTTCTCAATGTAAAAATACCTACTTGTTATATTTTGAAATTATAATATATTAGATCTAATCAAAATATTATAAACTTTATAGGACAATAATCTTAACTCTCAGCTCTACAAAAGGGTATTTTTAATATTTTTTAAAAATATCATTAAAAAGAGTAGGGGTTATTGAAACATCAATTTTTTGAAATAATTTTATTTATTTGGTAATTGGTATAAAACATGCATTTAATAGACATTTCCAATTGGAAAAGTTTAACCACTTATCTAGCTTAGCTAGAATAAATCTAGCTAGACCATATGTTTGACGAAAATTAAATTTTATTTAGAAATACTCAAATTTAGCCGTGCTGATAAGTGGTCCTGAAATGTGACACAACTTTGTGCTTTTACCAAGAAGTGATGTACGGTTTAAGTGTTAAGTTAAAGGTTAAGTATTCCCTTTAGTCGCTAGGTCTCGATGAAAACATGAGTTAAGTGAAAGATCACGAGATCTAGCGGTAGCCGTCAGATTAAAAGAAAATCTATGGTAGTCTCTAAGTCGCTAGAAGAACTGAAAAGGTCAAAAGCAGTCAAGCGATCACGAGACATGAAGAAATATTATGACACATGTCGAAAAGGGGATGCATGGTTTAAAAGTTACACGGTCACTAAGTCTCATGAGATATTAGGGTTTGTTCAAAAGATTAAGATACTTAGCGAGGTCCGTTAGATGCTGATGAAAGAAGATCAACGACAGTCGGGAGGTCGCTTGATAAAAGATAAAAGGTTAAAATGATCCAGCGATCAAGAGATAAACATGTAGTCGCGGAGTCTCTAGATGTTAACCAAAGCGGTTAAGATGAGTTTCAAAAGGCTTTTAGTCGCCTGATCTCTTGAGATAACCGTAGTAAGTCAATTTATTTAGCGACAAGGAGATTAACAATCGCTAGGTCGTTGGAAATGAAACCTTAGTTAAGAAGCTAACAGTTCATAGCCGCCATAAAGTACAGATTCCAACCAATTAGGAAATAAGGAGCGCAGCCACGGTGGAAAAAGGTAGTTGAGGTGTAATCAATGCTGACAAATCAAATTTGATTTCAGTCGAATAGAATAGGGTTTTTTTGAGAAAAGTACTCATTCAAATTTGATTTCCTGTCACTGTCAAGAGCTACGGCTAAGAAATTGAATACATTTCATAGTATGTGAAACTAATTGCAGAAATGATTGAATGAAGGGATGTTTCCATTGATGTTTCAGTTATAAATAAGCATGATTGCTGTCATTTTACTTCACCAGCGATTGAGATTTCAGAAGCTTAAGTTTTCTTTGTGATTAGCATTTTCTGAGAAGATTTGAGTTTTCAAGAAGTGAAGTGTGAATTTGAAGTTCCTCCTGTTTCAGAATCGATAAAGTGATATAATTGGCAAGCTGTGTAGTGATCAGAATTTCAAAATTGTGCAGAGTTCAGTGGTTGCAGAGAATTCAATGAATAGTGAGGTTTTGGAGGAGATTTGTTTCAATATCGGTAAGAGAATTGTAATCAGTATAAGATCAGAGGAAAGATGAGTCAGGCACTGAGTGTTGCATCCTCTAGTGGGAGAAGTGGAGATACTTATGAAGACACTAAAGGAAAAAGGAACTATTCAGATGAGTTTCTACAATTGTTACCTGGCTCCACTCAAAACAGAAAGGCAAGTGCTGATATCTTACTAGATAATTAATGTGATATCAGAGATGCTAAGACTCCAGGTTCTTCTGGATTTTCTTTATATAATTAGTTCTGGAGAAATTATGACCAAGCTATTCCAATCTCAAACCCTTGGATTTGTGGGTTAGCTAGGCTACTAGTGCTAGATGTATTTGTAGATGCAGATTTCATTCTTGAATTGGCAAATAGATATGACCCTCTTAGTAAGATAATTAAGAAGAATGGCGGGAAACCCTTAGTGACCCTGTATAAGAATTCATTCATAAAGGCATTCGGTTGTTACTCCCCCATGAGCACAGAGATTGATTTGCAAAAATTAAAGAATAGATATGTCAGAGAGGCTGGGGTAGCAGCGACATTGATCAAAGAGAAGCATGTTCCCAAAAACATGAAGGGTCTCATTGAAACTATCCTAGGGGCGATTCCTTATTTCTATAAGGATTTGAACCATTACATTAAGTACATTTCATATGCACTACATAGAGTACCGAGAGTAGATGCAGGAAGAGAAAGGATTAGCTCTGACGTCCTTATGATGGTACTGGATATACAAAGCCGTCATGTCAGTACTAATTATGATTACATCCAATATGTAATTGATAGGATGCATGAAGGGTTTGTACAAATTCAGAACAAGGAAGCAAACCCTAAATTCATGTAATATTCTTTATTGATGCACTTAATTCTTTATTACAATTTATCCTTAATGGATTGTGACAACTTGAGGACACAAAAATTCCTTCATAATCAACCCAATCCAATCCAATTTTGGGTAAGGGCACGAAATTATACTTCAAAGGCTTATGATTTTTTTGCATTTGAGAATTGGATGGTTTACCCAATCCTTGTAGCTCTTGGTGTGGATAAGACAAGGGTACCAATACAAGTGTTACAACTTTTGAGGCCTTGTGATATGGTTGACAAATGGCCTAGAGCTCACAATTGGGGTGATTTATATTATGAGCAGAATTATACAATGATGAGGGTGTATGGTTGCATTCACCCACCCCTCATCCTCCATTTCATGTGCCACCAAGGATAGCAACCATGGAATTCATAAGGCAGCTAATTTTGATAGATAAGGAATATCTAGCTGCCCACAGGAAGGGAACTTTCACCCCTAGAGAGTTCAAAATATATGGTTTTACCATTGGGAAAGGGGCTATAGATTTGATAAGTTCATGGATGAACCATTTCAGAATGCATATTTATTTATGTAGGTATGTTGATTTAGAGGGTTTTATTTCAAGTGCAAGGAAATTATTGACTCCTTCCATCCCTTTCAACAAGGAGCATGAGTAGTGTATAGAGGAGGACATGCTTAGAAATATGATGGATGAAGATGGGATTGCCCAAAGAGCAAACAAGTTTAATGAATTGATGGATTTGGAAAGACAGGTGAAGAGGAAAGGATTGAATTTTAGTGGTTTTTTCCCTGATTTGCCTTACTTAAAAAGGCTAGATGCCATGATTGATTCACACACCTTATGCAATCAATTAGAGGATGCACTTGATGAAAGTGACAAAAAGAAGAAACAGTATTCTTCATCTGAAAATGAAGAGGAGAGTGACAAGGAGTACTATGTGCCTAGCCCACCTCCAATGGATCAACAAATGATTGAATATCAATCAGTAGAAGGGGAGCAACAAGAAAAACATGTTGTGGACTTAACTCAAGTCCCATAAGCTGAAGTCACAGATGAGCCCCCACAGAAAAAATAGAGGATTGAAACAAGGGAGCCTTCACAGCAAAGGAGTGAAAAGAGAAGAGACATAATTGGTGCTCTTATCCCAGGAAATAGAGCTTATGACCATGAATTGAGAAAACAAATAAGGCAGGGGAAAATGATGCAAAATGCATTGAAGAGGAAATTGAAATACCTCTTCGGACTTGCACTCATTAAAGGACATTGTACCAACAAGAATTCTTAAGTGATGACCAATTCATAAATACAAAATAATTAAACACAGATTGGTGAGGGAAAAGTTACAACTAGAGGGAGGAGCCCCACTGCCAGAAGAGGGCTTGCAAGAATTACTAAATTATGATCCTGATTCTGAAAAGATGACTCCTGAAGAGGCAAGGCAACTGGTTAAGTCCAGTGGAATGTTGCTAGTGGAAGGTTGGGACTTGGCATCTGCATTCATCATTGATCAGGTCAGGAGGCAACCTGATATGAAGTTGTCATCAGAGGTCCAGGTAGGGGACATGATTAAGGGATTTGGATACAATCCAAAGTCCCAAGCATTAGCTACGTGGAGCCTAGCTCCCAATTATGACAAGCCATATGTGATGAGTATAGAGGAAAAGATGGTAGGGAACCAAATTATTTGGCCAGTGCAAAACACAGGAGACTTGGAAATCTCCCAAGTCCTCACACAATTTGCACAGCTCAATGAAGCTAAGATTGCTCAATTGTCAGAGAAAATAAAAAAGATGACAGATGAGAGGAGTGCAATTGTACAGGATATAGAGTTGTGTAAAATATAATTCCATGCCAACGAAAAATTAATTAGCGAGCTGAAACAAAAATTGCAAGAAAGGCCAAAGGTTGCTCCTGTAGAACCAAAATAGGTCATTACTGATGAAGTCCAGACAGAGTTGGCAGCTGGTGAAACAGAGATGGATATTAGATAGCATAATGATGTTATTTTGGGTGCTCTTTTTGAAATTTTGCAGCACAAGATACAAATACTAAAAGATAAGGCAGATGTAGTCCTTGATGTTTATAATAAACTGCCAGGGTTACATACAAAAGTTACTAATTATGTAACAATTTTGAACCCATATTATGCTAGTTGGTCAGTAAGGACAAACCTTTTTGAGAGGTTAGCATCATTCCAACCTTTAAGGGATGATCTGCCAGAGATAGTCATCCAAGTACATGAAGAGATAGAATAGATAGGGTTTACTCTATCATATTTTAAAGGTAAAATCAATCAGATTGAGTCCAGAATGAAGATGTTTGGGCCGGAATACAACAGATTTGTACCTTCCATCAGATCTGAAGATAACCAGATCAAGCCCTTAGGAGCATGGATCACCAAATTTGATAAGGTGATGCCTAATAAAGAGATATATATATCTCTAACAAGGGAGAGCTTGATATGGAAAGATACAACAAACTTTTGGATGAAGCCATTAAGGCTGAAACTGATTTCACCAGATTTGTTATAGATGTCAATAGCATAACATATGCTAAATGGGACAGGTTGGAGACTAAATTGCAGAACATTCAAAGCTTCAACTGGCCTACTGATGCAGAGGTTACAGTATGGGACACACCGACAAAGCCCAAGAGAAAGAAAGCTGTCGACATGGACTTAGACATTCTGGATGCAGAGTGAAGGACACATGGCACCTGCTCTCCGAGCATAGGGAAGTTAATAATCTGAAAGACTAGTGTAGGTTAGCCTGAAATGGCGGTCACTATATCTCAATATAATATCATATGCTATCTTGAACAATTACAGACAAAGGTGCCAGAACTCACAAAAGGACAAAGTGCAAATTTGATTTCATTCTACAAATTTGTCCATCCACCGCTTGGGGATTTCTTGTATTTTGTCTTTACTATGTTTTTAGGGTTAGGTCTTCAAATCATCTGAAGGTTTTTCCATCATTGTCTTAAGGATTCCAAGATGATTTGAGACTATATATATGTATTTGTAACCATTTTGTAAAGAGAGGAGAGTTGGAAGTTTTAATAGAATTACAGGGCAGACTGAAAATTGTGGCTGAACCTTTGTACTATTTGTCTATCTATATGTATTTGAAGCTTTAAGACATCAATAGAAATATTTTGCAATCTCTTTTCTGCATCTGAATTGTCTCTTTACATTTATGTTATAGTTCTTGTGTGTTTATCTGTAAGGCATTTAAGAACACTGATCATAAGGTGATTGTGCAGTTACTTGTAAGTTCCTTCAAGGAAGGATTAAATTGTTTCAAGTAACCCCAGGGAACATAGCATTAGTTTGAGGATTTGATGATAAATTTGTAGGAAGAGGATAGTATATAAGGTATTCTATCTTTGTTGCAAGAGTTTTATTGATTACCTTACTATGAATTTATAAAAGATATTGACTCATAGCCGAGGGATTAGGCACTGGTTTTATGTTTGCCAAGTAATTGATTTACAATCCAATATTTTCAAATTACTTAATCATATACACTGCAAAAAAAATAAGTCCATTCAAGTGATTGTATTCTTAGGGTACAGTTCAGTTTGTTGATTCCTTGAAGAGAGGATCATTAGGTTGCCCCTCCTAAAATCAAAAGGAAGAAGGATGAAAATCCTTATCTCATTGGTTTATGTTATCAAGACCATAGCCTAGCTTATAGTACTCTGTTTTAAATTAATCATTGCAATCTCCAAGGTATTTTATTAGTTGTTATAGTGAGGTCAGAAGTAACAAACCAGTGAATGAACTAGTCCACTAAATATATTGACTGAAGAATCAATAATCTGTTATAGGTAATACCTGCCTGAGTCTGTGGAGCTCAAAAAATGAGGTGATAATAGGTATCCCCAGTGTTATCAAATACCTCATCAATTAGCCTTTCTCTTGCATAAAAAAGGAGTTTGCATTCAAGTATATAAGTATACTGTCATTTTAGGGTGGTGCTGCAAGAAAAAGAGCTAACAGACGCATAAACAAATCAGTAGTTTCCTCCAAGTGGTTGTTCAAAATTAAACATGCAGCAGATGGAAGTATTGATAAATACAAGGCAAGATTTGTTGCAAGAGGGTTTTCCCAAAAGGAAGGCATTGATTATGAAGAGACATTTTCTCCAGTTGCAAGATATACCTCTGTGAGAATAGTTATTGCCATTGCCGCTGCCAAAGGTTGGAAAATTCATCAGATGGATGTAAATATTGGTTTTCTTAATGGTGTGATTGAAGAAGAAGTATATCTAGAGCAACCAGAAGGATTCATAATACACAATCAAAAAACTCATGCCTGCAAACTAAAGAAGGCACTGTACGGGCTTAAGCAGCACCGCGAGCATGGTATGAAAGGATAGATAACTATCTATCTAAACTCAGCTTCTCTAAAAATGATGCAGTTCCAAACCTCTACTTTAAAGTAGTACAAGGGGATATGTTGATTCTGGTTCTTTATGTAGATGATTTGCTAATAACAGGAGAAGATTACCTAATTATTAAGTGTAAAGAAGATCTTGTAGCTGAATTTGAGATGAAAGACTTAGGGTTACTACACTATTTCCTAGGCTTAGAAGTTTGGCAACATGCTAATGAAATCGTCCTAAACCAAGGAAAAATACCTTAGACATTCTAAAAAGATTTGGAATGATGGATTTTAAGCCTATGTCCACCCCCATGTAAACAAATCTACTTAAACTAAAAGAAGTAGCATCAAGTTCAGAACCTGCATCTATCCTACACTTTAGAGGAAGATTATTGGGTCTCTGATGTACTTAGTGAATACCAGACCAGACATTTGTTATACAGTAAATGCACTTAATCAGTTCGTGTGTGAACCAAAATAAATTCATATGGTAGAATCTAAGCACATACTAAGGTATCTTCAAGGCACAATAAATCTTGGACTAAGATACAAAGATGTAGATTTACAACTACATGGTTTCATTGATTGAGATTGGGCTGGAAGCACTGTGGATCGGAAAAGTACCTCTAGTTGTTGTTTCAGTCTGGGTTCTATAATGATATCCTGGTTTAGTCGAAAACAATTCTCAATTGCGCAAAGTTCCACAGAAGCAGAGTACATTGCTGCATCTATGGGAGCACGGGAAGCAGTTTGGTTGAGGAAACTTATTTTTGGTTTGTTTGGAGAATCTCTAAAACCTACTACTATTCATTGCGATAATCATAGTTGTATTAAGCTGTCCTTAAACCCAGTATTTCACAACAGGTCCAAGAATGTTGAGATAACTTATGACTATATTCGAGATATGGTGGAAAAGAATGTTATTGAATTAAAGTATATCATTACAGAGGAAAAATCAGTTGACATTCTCACCAAGCCTCTAGCAAAGACAAATGTAGAATACTTTAGAGGTAAACTTGGTATGATTGTAATTTCTGAGAACACATCTCAGTAACTTTTGATTATTATATAATAATAAAGCATTCTTTGTTATGAGTGTTGTTTCATAACTATGTGTTCTTTGTGTATATCATAAGTGACGAATTCTAAATGATTTTCACTTATTGTTGTTGTAGTTGTTATAAGGTGACGATCTTATAATAACTTATTCATCTATCATAATAAATATCATGAGAATGATATTTAAAATATGATAGTGTATATCATGTAAATCAATATGAACTAGAAGGTATAGTTTAATTACTTACAAGTTCTATTGTTTGGATATATCCTGTCTATATGATAAGTATTACACATGTGATACTAGTGCACATATCATACAAGACACCTTGAGTACTTGGTGAATATAATGGACTTGATATTTGGAGACCAATACTCTTGAGTACATGGTGAGTATCACGGACTTGATACTTGGAGACCATTACTCATGATAATCATTTTTGAGCACTTGTGAATATCTTGTAAGTTGATATTTGGAGACCATTTCTCTGAGCACTTGGTGAGTATCATGGAGTCGATACTTGAAGACCATTGCTCTGGATATCAGTGAAATGATATAAATTATGAATGATTATCGATACTCACATTATTACGAGTACTTGGTGAGTATCATGGATTTGATACTTGGAGACCATTACTCATGACAATTATTTTTGAGCACTTGGTGTATATCTTGTGAGTTGATATTTGGAGACCATTGCTCTGAGTACATGGTGAGTATCATTGACTTAATACTTGAAGACCATTGCTCGTGATATCACTAAAATGATATAATTTTTAAAATGATTATCTATACTCACATATTACATTCAGGTAATATATTTATCCTCCCTAGCTAAGAGGGAGTGTTAATGTATATAGCTTCGATCGGTACAATAAATGGAAGAAATAACTATATATATAATGATTATTATAATTATGTGTATATATATAAATATATATAATAATAATGTACAATATTATTAAATATATATATATATATATATATATATATATAATAATAATAATTTACATTATTATTATATACATCTATACATATTATATATATAAATATAAAGTAATTCAAATATCATTATATAATATATACCGATCAAATAAATCAATTTTTTAAAAAAATAAAACACCGACTATATCGTGCATACGAGGTATGTTTGGAATTGACATTAACATCAAGAAGCATGATGGGGAATATGAAGGGTCACATCCACGATGGACGTGACTCCTCATGGAGTCACGTCCATCGTGGACGT
>MU225706.1:174342-191288 GCA_018584345.1 Thuja plicata
GCTATTTTTGGAAACTTACTATTTTTAGTAAGTTGGTCGTTTGAACTCAGAATGTTCTAATTTTCCAGGTGAAGGTTCATCTTAGTCATATAAGAATGTCAGTTGAATTTCATTGCCAGATCATCTGAAAGGCGAAGTTATTAAGGATTTACTGTTGAGATTTTAGGGTGCAAAACCTTTGAGCTCAATTTTTAGGACCTTAGAGGCTCCGGATGGAGGTCAAACCCCTGGTTGATTGGCGCTTCACAAGCTAGGCATTGTAGATCGCGATCTCCCCTTTCCGAAAAGTGGTTATAATAGCCAATCGGAGCTACGATTCAAAAGTTATGGCTTTCGGAAGTTGGGCTACCTAATCTCATGTTTTGTAAATAGTTAAAGCCGACCCTTTTGTAATAAAAGTGAAAAATAATTAAATGCTAAGGGTAGTCAGCCTTAATGGCTAGATTTATGGAACCTTCTCGGGTGGTGGAAAATTGCCTATTTAAAGAAGGCCCATGGTGTTTTCTGGGGTAGTTTTGGGTGGTTATTTGAGGCTTTGTCCTACAGATTATTGTAAGGGATGCCCATGTGGCTTTTGATATTGTAATTCTAAAGTTTGTAATTCCACATTTGTGGAGCCAATAAGAAGCCAATTTTTTGTTCTTGCAAATTTTTGTTGTTTCTCTTTGTTTCTGTTGGTACTTGTGGTATTGAGGGGAGTCCCCTTCATCAATTACCATCAAAACTTATGGTGATGAGAAAAGATCGTCTAAAGGAATGGTTGTTTTACCTATTAGAGTTGGTCCAATTGAAAAATAAACAATCTTTCAAGTCCTGGATATAAAGTTGACATATAATATTTTGTTAGAGAGGCCATGAATTCATGAAATTCAAGCGGTACCTTCGACCCATCATCAATGTATAATTGTTTCATACATGGTTCAAGAATTCACTGTAAGTGGAGACTCAAATCCCTTTCAATATTGTAATATTGTTAAACCCTCAAATGAGTCATTTATTCCACATAATAGTGAAGAGTCTACATCAAGTGTACTCAAAGAAGCCACTCAAGAAAAGGTTCCTAGTTCAAGTTCAAGTTCAATTGTCAACTCAAATCAAGAAAAAACTAACTTACCTACTTCAACTAAGGGAAAAGAGAAGGTTAATTTTTTTGGATTCACATGAGAAATATATGAATAATATCAGCTCAAGTGTTTCACATCAAGATGAGGAAAATTCAAAATCCTCTAAGTTTGAAAAAGAAATAGCCAAAGAAACACATTACCAAAAGATGGACAAGTTAATGAAAAAATTTGAAAAGCAATGTAAAATTGACTTACCTATTTCCCCTAAAACACATGGAAAGCCATCTAGTTCTCATCTGCTTGGAAAATATAATGCCCATTTTGTAAGAGCTAGTGAGGATGCCGAGGTTTTGAAATGCATTTATAAAGATGAGGAAGCTTCAAGTTCAAATGAAGAAAGGGTTCAAAATATCAACATCTAGACACACCAATATGGTAAAGGTTATCGAATCATGCAAAAAATGGGCTATAAATGAAGAGGACCTTTAGGAAAAATAAATAAAGGGTTGTTAGAACCTATACAACCTCCCTGGAGGTCTAGTGATGAAAAATCTAGGATGGGATATCAAGAGCAAGGTAACAATTATTCCCATGAACACATTAACATGCTAGATTCAGAAAGTGAAGACGATTCAAATAAATATGAATGAGATTCATTATCCAAGGCTTCTTCTCATTATAAAGAGGTGGATGTGATTCATACCTATGCTCCCACATCTCATTCAAATATAGAATCAAGCTCAAGTCAAGGACCAATTTTAAATCAAGAAGATAGTATTAATCAGGAACCATATCCAAGGCAAGGATCAACTGAAAATCGTTGGGAAGGTGAACCTTGGATACCTTCATGGATAGGAGATTCTAATGTTAGGTTTAACTCGCATGATTTTTATCCTCGAGAAGCGCAAGATAACTCAAGTGAGGAGAATTTTGATCTAATTTCTATGGAACACCTTGAACAAGCACATGTGATAAATTCTAACGATACAATGTACAAACCTTCTAACGAAGTCATGTCCTTAAACCCCATGGATTTGAACTTATTTAATGAACCCTTATCCCTTATGCATCTCAAATTAATTGATTGAGATTTAACATAGCCAAGTGACATACTTTCCTTTCCAAATGACAATTCCGTGGCCTTGTACCTAAATGTGGTTGAACCCTCTTCCATAAAAGAATTCTATCAAAGAAGAACAAATGAAGAAATTGGCCAACCTCTTAGTCTTAAAAGAAATGAAAAAAATAAAGAAAAAATTGAATGGTCTAGTGGTGAAAACCACAACGTGGCAGTACTAGACCTAGAAATAGTAAAAATAAAAGACATTTCCGATTGTGAATATCCAAATATGGCACCTAAGGGAGAGAGATTGGACACTTTACCAGAGCATTACGAGGAAAGGTCTTCTATATTGACTGAACCCACAAAAAAGGTGAACATTGGCACAAAATCAGAGCCCAAGATCATAAACCATGCGACATCATTGACTCCAAAAGAAAGACAAGAATTCATCAAATTATTTAAGGAAAGACAAGTAAATTTTGCATGGTTCTATGCAGATATAATAGGGCTAGATCCAAATTTTATCATGCATCATTTAAATATAAAGCCAAGAGCTAAGCCAGTTGAATAGAAACTAAGGGAAATGCATCCTTACATTGCCTTACTAGTGAAAGCTGGATTGAAAAAATTATTGAACGTTGGTTTCATAAGAGTTATTGCTTATGTTGAATGAATCTCCAACATTGTGCCAGTTTCCAAACATGAAAAATCATTCAAAATATGTACAGATTTCAGAGATCTTAACCTAGCATGTCCTAAAGATGACTTTATATTACCAAGCATTGATGTCATAGTGGATTTAACAACCTGAAACTCTATGTTCTCCCTCATGGATGGATTCAGTGGGTACAACCAAATAAAAATAGCTCCTGAGGCGCAAGATAAGACAACTTTTACATGTGCTTAGGGTATCTTTTGTTGGAATGTTATGCCTTTCGGCCTTAAAAATGTTGGAGCAACTTGTCAAAGGGCTATGACTATTTTTTTTCATGATATGATGCACAAGTTCCTAAAATATTATGTTGATGATATCTTGGAAAAATCTCATACAAGGAAAGACCACTTATTGATTCTAGAGAAGATCTTTATAAGATTACAACAATTCAAAGTGAGATTAAGTCCTCAAAAGTGTGCATTTGGGGTACAATCTGGAAAATTACCAGGCTATATAGTATCTGCAAAAGGAATAGAGGTAGACCTTAAAAAAGTTTAAGCAATAATGAAAATGGAGGCACCAAGAAATATAAGCCAAATGAAATCACTTCAAGGAAGGTTACAATCAATACGCAGATTCATCTCTCAATTGGCCAAGAAATGTCATTCTTTCACTCAACTTCTTCACAAGGATACATTTTTCAAGTGGGACGACCAATATGATGAAGCCTTTGCACTCTTGAATAAATATTTGATGAACCCACCCATATTGATGTCACCCATCAAAGACAAGCCATTAATCTTATACATTTCAATGACAGATCACTCCTTAGGTGTGTTATTGGCTCAAGAAGATGAAAATGGCAAAGAAAAGGCAATCTATTACCTTAGCAAGACATTGGTTAAGTATGAGAAAAATTACAATTTAATTGAAAGGGAAATGCCTAGCAGTAGTTTTTGCTTCACAAAAACTACGTCACTACCTGTTGGCACACAAGATTAAGCTCATAGCTAAGATTGATCCTTTAAAGTACTTACTTAGAAAGACAACTCTAATAGGGAGATTGGGAAAATGGGTCATGGTGTTGAGTGAGTTTGACATCGAATATGTGGATAGAAAAGAAATAAAAGGACAAGTCATAGTTGATCAGTTAGCGAACGCTCCTTTGATTGATGATCAACCTATTCAAGTAGAATTTCCAGATGGAGAAAGCATAAATGTTGAAACTAAAGCATGAAAGCTTTAATTTGATGGATCCTACACACAACATGGCTTGGGGGCATGGATTCTATTGATTACACCCCAAGGATATACTATTCCAAAATCATAGAAACTTATGTTTTCATGGACAAATAACATTGCAGAATATGAAGCTTTGGTCATAGGTATTCAAATGGCCTTAGAATTGAAAGTGATAGAATTACAAGTCTATGATGACTCTCAACTTGTGATAAATCAAATCAATGATGAATACCAAACAAAATACGACAAGTTGATGCCTTACAAGAGAATGATGGATGATTGGAAAAGTACTTTGTCTTGATAACTTTTGAGAAAATACCAAGAGAAAAGAATAGTGCAGCAGATGCCATGGCGACTTTAGCTTCTCTTTTACAAATGCTAGACAAAGTGCTAGATATGAATTCTTGGTGGAAGAGTTGGTGAAATACGCATTTGACCTTCCTGATTCCCAGATCATTTTATTACTAGTTGGACATGACTCCCCATGGTATGGACCCATTTATGCCTATCTAAAAGACCAAACTTTACCCTTGGACCAATCTCGAAATCAAAGAAGAAATTTTATACACCAAGCTTCCCATTATACCATCATTTCAGAAACATTGTATTGTAAGAGTCTTGACGGAACGCTTCTTAGTTGTCTAGAGAATAAGGAATCAAAAATCATTGTACAAGATGTTCAAAAGGGAATCTGTGGGTCTTATTCAAGTGGTTTAAACTTAGCTAAGAAAATCCTTCAAATGGGGTATTTTTGGCCAACTATGGAAAAAGATGCTTATTAATTTGTGAAAGTATGTAAAAAAATGCCAATATCATGGAAATATGATTCATGTACTAGCACAAGAGTTACACCCAATGACCACACCTTGACCCTTCTATCAATGGGGGTTTGATTTAATTGAGATGATTTACCCACCTTCATCTAATGGTCATAAGTGTAATCACCTAAAATTGGTATAGCAAACCTATAGCCCATATTTTCGATTAATTGGTCTTAATAAGTCCTAAAATCTAAGACATTATCACTAGACTCTAAATATGGAGCACTTAATCAAATTTTATTACATAATCCCAATCCTAACTTGTTGAATCAAATAATCAATCATCCAAGCCTAAATCTTAAAAATGCATAAAATATTCGGATAAATAAAAAAGTCCTAAATCCCTTTTAAATCAAAAAGTCAACCCATTCACACATGGGTGTGCACTAAAAAATCAAAATAAAACAAATAAAAAAGGAAAACACCAATTTTGTCTTATTCTCCACAAGGTTGACCAATCAAATGCATTACACTTAGCTCACATGGATTGAGGGAAGTTGCATCTCCACCATTGATCATTCCCTTTTGCCTCTTACTCTCAACCATTCATTTCTTGGAATCTCTTATAAAAGGGATAGCTCCCATGATCACAATAACAAGAAAAGTCGGAGTAGAGTTATAATTCTATTTTCATTCTAGAGCTTAGTTGTGCACTCATAGTTCTTACTTGCATAGTAGTTTACTTGCATTCTTGCATTGTTAGCTTCATTTCTTAGTTTAATGGCATTCTAGTTTCCTTTCATAGCTTAATGTAGATGCATTGTTCTTCTCATTTGATAGCTTAATCTTGCATCTTAGTTCTATTTCTTATAGTTGTTATGCATTTAGTTTGCTAGTTCATACATTTCTATTTGAAGATTTCAAGGGCAAAGTATGCAAGTCTATGAATCTTGCTCCATCTTACATTGAATCTTCCATTTGTAGTCAAGTCACTAATTTTCTATGTCTAATCTGATGGGCAACTCATGAGAATCACACTCGCTTCAACTAGGAAGCAATGAGCCGGTTTTAAGGGTTTTTATGCTATGTTTGATCTTCATTTTGATACTAACCCCCTTTGATGTAATGGTTTATTGAAGTGTTTGGTTACAAATTCTAATTACACATTTTACCCTACACACATTTGGCACCCACCATGGGGTAGAAAACTGATTTTTGCTTCATTATTCGTATTTTTCCCACATGTTGATGAAACTGTGCTTACTGTCGTACAAATTTTATTGAAAGCTCGTGCAACAATTCATGAGTTTGTAGTTTATCGTTTGGGAACAATAGATTTATCGTGGGAGTCTGCTTTCAGCTTATTCTATCATTTCAAGACATTGCATTTGTCATACGAGCTTTTATCACTGTCTATTTTGTCGTCTGGGAGCATATAAATTGTCATATGAGTTTTGACTCTAGTCTGTTCTCTGTGTTTTGTCGTCTCAAAAAAAGTGAACATTTTTAGGGTCTTATCAAGCTAATTTTGATTTTCTAACATTTGGCATGTTTTGTGCGACCTTTTTACTCTATGGTTTTGCAACTTAACTGGAAGATTCGCTTGTCAAAGCCTCACTTGCACACTTCTTTCTTCCAAAATTACTAACGATTTTTGCTTGTAGAAAGCTTTGAGAGAAGAAAGTTGAGAAACTACTAATGCTTGTGCTTGCAGGTTTCCTTGACTTCATCAACCAAACAAATTGTGTTCTTTCTTAGATGATTTCTTAGGCACTTAGCTTAACTAGAGTGTTGTTTGTTTGTGCAAGTTGGACATTAGGGAATTATTCTCTTCTCTCTTTGGGAGAATAAAAAACCCAAACATGTTTGATTGAGCTTGATCAAATAACACTTTTCTTTTGGTAAATGAACATGTGCTTGATGTGTTTGGGAGACACTATGAAGTAGGAGAGTACGCTCTTTTCCTTTTGGAAAATCAGAATCTTGACCTTCACTAGCTATTTATTTACTTTTTTAGTATTTACCTTTAGAGGGCCTGCCAAGAGAGCAATCTTTTGGGAACGACCCAAGTGGGGAACAAGAGAACCCGACTAATCCGCCCTACTATAATCAAATGCTTCCTTCAATCCAAAGAGAGGGAAGACATGTCTATTTTCTATTCCTAATGCTTCTTCATGTGTAGGGCCTTGTTGCCTCAATCTTGCTAAGAAAGACTACATTTGAATAGGCGCTTGTAGGCCCATTTGTTTTGTCTCAATCTTGTTTACAAGACTACAAGGGGAGTACATTCAACTTGTTAAGGGCCGAGAGGTCTCAATCTTGCTTGCAAGACTATGCATTTTCGTTTCTTGTAGGGATATATGCCTTAATTTCTCTTGCAAAACTAAAAGGGATAATCATGAACGAATGTCCTTACTAGACACCTTTAGATATAGGCTACCTGAATCACCTCCGAAAGTATCATGATATTTGTGCAAGGATTGATCCAAGTGGATTTACCTGGATCACCAGAAAATTTTACACTCACCATATGCATTCCCAAGGATGTTTTAAAGCATGTATGTGGCATGAGGGAGCTTATGTGATTCGAGCATTGAGTCTCTTTTCAAAACCTACAACGTGCATAGTCCTGGAAAAAGCCAATATCACTTTGTGTGAGGCGAAAGAATATCAAGCTGAGCAAAGATTTTGATACTGAGCCAATTTTATTTTAGGGGTAGAAAGTGCTTGATTATCTTCTCTCTATACTTGATATGCTTGAAACACTTGACACTTGACCTTTGCAACAACAACACTTTTGACAATCGTAACACATCGTCCAAACTGGACATTTGATACAAACAAAAAGAAATGGCAAACTGTCTCGGGTATCCTTTTGTGGTCTCATCACAACAATTGCTAGTTCTTAACTACACGAATTGGCTCACCCAACGTCTCTCGTCTTAGTCTCTTGTGTGATCTCGCTAGTCCTACACTTTTTCATCAATAATCTATTGCAAATCAACTTGGTCACAAGTGTCGCCCATCAGGTATTCAGACCTCATAGCGTGATACCTTGTACCTTGTTGAGCAAACCTTCTTATCTTCTTCTTTCAAGCTATTGGACAATTAATCATTTGGAAACCTTTGACATTGATATCATCAACCTATTTATTCTGGAATTACAACCGCGATTGTCTTTCATAGTCCAAATGAGAAGTCAAAAAGCTAATCTTGATTCCAAGGGAAAAGCTATCGACAAATTTTCTTAAGGGCCACCTTCTTGTCACAAACCCAAAGAAAATTTTGAGATCTCGCAAAAGGACACTTGAGTTCCACAACAAATAATACCCTTGTTTGACTCATCAACCTTGGTTGCACACAATGCATCAACCATGTCAGCCTACGAATGGGGGTCCCAACATGACCACCAAAGTCAACACGTCAGTGCCTCTTCCTCCATAGAAGAGCCCACTTATGAAGAGATTAGGAAGTGTCAACAAGACAAACACTTTCAGAAGATGATACACACTATTATGCAATTGGACAAAGACAAGTATTTCTTGCATCTTTCATCAACAAGTGTCTAACTTCCACCTGACTTTGACATAGAGGGACTCATACAACAAGAGGAGCCCCCCATTACCATTCTCAACCAAGAGCTACAAGACATAGATGCGAATTAAGGGAACTAAAGAAAGAAAAGGAACAACCTCCTAGCAAATACTCTTTGGAGTCTATATGTCCCTTCCTGTTCGCTAAAAACTTGCTCATGCCACCGTTTCCCCCAAAGGTTGAAATTCCTAAATATGAAAAATACAATGGGGAAGGTGATCTTCAAGATCACGTAAGATAATTTTGTGCCTTAGTATGGAGTTTATGCATGAGAGGACATATCTAATGTGACTATTTCTGCTAAGCCTTAGTGGCCAAGCCTTGGAGTGGTTTACAAAGCTCACACATGGCATTTAGATATTCTATGAGCTTGTGCAAAGGTTCATCCAACACTATTCGTACAACATCTTGCACACGGTTACAATGCTAAATCTATGCAACACTAAGCAACACGCTATGAACCGTTTGTTAAATTTCTTCAGAGATGGAGAAAGATATTTGCAAGGTATCCCAGGCAAATCCCTGAACTAGAAAAAATTGACATCTTCATCAACAACCTGGTTCCTGAGATGAATTATGCAACACAAATACAAAAACACACCTCTTTTAGTGACTTAGTCGACAATGCTATGAGGATCGAAGATGTTCTTGTAAATAAAGGAGAGATCACCTTAAACAAAGATGTTAAATCCTCTAACAATGGCAATAACAAGGATAAGAGAAAATATTGGAATAAGAATCGTAATGTGGTCAATGATGATGTAGTTGACTCGCTTGAATACAAGCCTAAGGAACCAATATTCAACCTTACTAAAAGCATACAATCTACTAATCTCAATTTGAATATTACCAATGCTCCTAAGAACACCCAAGACTCTCAAAAAGAAAAAGCACGTTGGATGCCACAACCCAAGCAAAGTTTTACTCCTCCTAGAGAACCTTTGGAAGATGCGTTAAAGACATTGGTTGCTCATAAGATCATCATAATCCCTAACTCAAAACATTGGGAACATGAAGTGAAGCCTAAGTGGTGGAATGACAACTGCTATTGTGAGTTCCATAAAAACAAAGGGCATTTGACGAATGATTCTATGAAGCTGAAACATGTGATACAAGATCTGATCGACAATAAGACCATTACAGTTGGTACTCACGAATCAAGTGACGACCATAAAGATTTCAAGCAACCTTTGCCATCTTTTGAGAAAGGATAACCCTCAAAACCCCCAGGAGCTATGGTGAATCATACCTATACCAACACTGACAATGTGATTCACATGCTCGAACCTTCTGACCGGTCAATCAATGTCATTATTGTTAAAGACAATGAAACTGATTCATCCATTGTGGTCACTCGTGGTCAATCCAAGGTCACCCTTAAGGGGGTAGCCTCAGCACCTAAGAAAACTGTTGTGCCAACAAGCAAGCCCTCGTTATCAAAACAAGCTGATATATCATTCCCTGCTATGAACTACAATTTGGTTGATCGATTACAATAGACTACCGCTCAAATCTCTATTCTAGAGTTTCTCAAATTGTCACCATCACATAAGGAGATCCTTGAGACTGAACTTTTGGAAACTAATGTTCCCAAGGACCTTGATGTTGTTCGGTTCTTGACCATGGTAAACCACTTGACTTCCCCTCATTATTTGTCCTTCTCAAAAGAAGATGATAAGGTACTCAGTCACCCACATAACCAACCTTTGCACATAGAGGTCCTAATCCATAATCATCGAGTTAAACACATTTTGATAGATGGAGGTGTTGGTTTGAACATCTGTACTCTCAAGTTAGTAACAACTTTAGGCTTCTCCGAACATGCTATTGATCCCAGGACGAAAATTATCATAAAAGCATATGATGAGAAAAGGTCATCATAAGGACTAGTGGTGCTACCTATCAGAGTGGGATGAGTTGAACGAAATTTCATTTTCCTAGTATTAGACTTACCGTTGGCATACAATATCTTGTTAGGGAGACCCTGGATCCATGACATGCAGGTCATTCCCTCCACGTATCACCAATGTGTGAAGTTCTCGCACAATAGGGTGGAGATTTCTATCTCAACTGATAACACATACTCTTGTAATGCATTGAAACAGACAGAGAGCATGGTTCCTCATAACAAGGAGGCATCCCAGGGATCAACATCTGAAAACTCTCACATAACACTCATGAAGAGTTTTGGGGAGAAATTGGAAATTAAGAACACAAGCATGGGGGAATACCAGTTGTCCATGACTAACCTCCCTACGTCCCCTAGATCCTACGGGATCCCATAATCATCCTTCAAACAATCAAGCAGTCAGAAAATAGAGATACATGAAGGGACTGGCATGGTAAAGGCTCGTGTCCCTCTCTTCGGAGAAAATGAGGAAAAAATCATCCTGACATGGCTTTACAAAGGTGAAGACCCATACCAAGAGATTAAACATGTTGAAATTTTCCCAAAGAAATATGGCAAAGGTTACCAGATTGCCAAGCAAATGGAATACAAAGGAAAAGTACCCTTGGGAAAGCATAAAGGATTACTAGAACCTATACATATGGAGTTTCAGAATCCCATGGACAAAATAGGAGTGGGCTACCACGAACAAAGGTTTCATCCTTCGTCTAACAACATCCCTACTGGTGCTTGCATGGACATATCTGACAATGAGAGTGACGAAGAAACAAAACTCACCCCACTGTCTTTCAAAAGGTTGATTAATATTCAAGACCCTGGATATCAAGGAGAACCATACATCCCAAAGTCATTCAACAATGACTCTAGAGCTCACTTTGAACCAAATGAGGCCTCATATCCTCTCTTACAAGCAGATGCCCAAATGACTGAGGCAGAAATGAAAAATCTCACTCAACAAAATGACTCATCTATGAGAGAGATTGACCCAGAGCAAGAGACCAAGACTGAAGTCAGGCATCCGAACTGGGGGAAAATTGTTCCTATCTCTCATGTGCTTGATCTTCCTCATTTCTCAAATGATCGAGTGCATTCTCTTGAGGAGGCTTCATCTCTAGCACAAAACAATGAGGCTAAACATGATGAAAATGTCAATGAACCCAACAACAATGTTTCTGCTTCAGCAACACTCTCTCGATACTTGGAAACACTTGACCATCGTCACATTCAATATGACTATGGGGGAATGCAAGACATGCTTTAGAGGAACACCATCCTAATTAGGGGAAAACTGTGGCTCCTACTCTTGTGTTAGACTTACCCCGCTCTGTTGAAACTGACTCTAATGAGTATGAGTGGGATTCATTATCTGATGCTACCATTGACATTGAAATTGAGGTCATTCATAAATATGCTCCTCAGTTTGAACCGGGAGAAAGTTCTAATACCGCTCAAGCTTCTAGAGAAGAGTCTAACTCAGATTTTGAGGAGGACAAGCCTCCTCGTCCTCCTAATATAAACTGGAACTATGGGAATAATAGCTGGAATACTCTTCCACAAGTAGTTCAGGATCATGACTCGGAGGAGGAAGATGGAAGAACATGGAGCCTTGCAGATCTTAGCATGAACCCTCATGCACATATCCCATCTTTGAGAATTGAAGTTGTGCCAATGAGTGTTTTTTAAGAACGAATGGATGCTCGAGAAGAAAGTGAGAATGCTAATGCTAGGTCAGTAAGGTCGAACTCGCACAATACCAACAATGGTTCCCGTAGTAATGTTAGGATGAATCATGGTCTAGGCAGTCCTTCAAAGAGTGTTGTAACAGATATTCTCTTACCAGTCGAAAAACTTGTTCTTGATAACTCGGTGCTATCCTTGGAACCTATTGAATCTTTTCCTCTTGTCCATCCCGAGCTGATTGAATGGAACCCAAACGAACCTTTGAACCTAATCTCCGCACCCAAGGACTACACCTTGGCTTTTTACTTGAACCCCATTGAGCCCTTCACCTCTTCCACTAGTGCAACGAGTGTGAACATGATAGTGGAGGACATCAAGTTTCTCAGCCTAAAAAGGAAAGGTAAAAATTAAAAAAGGTTTGATGGTGAAAACCACTTTGTGACAGTATCAGAACCAAAAATAGTAAAAAATGTCGTATCCAATGACAAAACCTCTCTGAGGCGCTAGAGGATGAGAAACTTGATCTCCTTCCTAATCACTTTCAGGAAAGATCCTCAGTATTGATTGAACCACCAAAATAATTTAATGTGGGAATAGCGGAAGTACCTCAGATAATCTACCTAGCACAGTCTCTATCTGAGCAAGAAAAACAAGAATTCATCCAATTCTTCATGAAAAAGAAAATCAACTTTGCTTGGTCCTATTCAGACATGCCAGGACTAGACATAGATCTAATATGCATCACTTGTCAATTGCTCCAGGAGTAAAACTGGTCAAACAAAATCTCTGAAAGATGCATCGTCATGTGGCATTGTTAGTCAAAGAAGAATTAGAAAAACTACTGAAGGCTGAATTCATCTGTGCCATAGCATATGCTGATTGGATTTCTAACATTGTTCCTATGACTAACCATGATATGTCCATTCGAGTTTGCATAGAATTTAGAGATTTAAACAAGGCTTTCCCTAAGGATGACTTTCCATTACCTAATATTGACATGATTGTAGACCTCACATCTGGTTACGAGATGTACTCTCTAATGGATGGCTTTTCCGGCTACAACTAGATAAGGATAGTTCCTGAGGATCACGAGAAGACCGATTTCATATGTGCTTGGGGCACTTTATGTTGGAATGTCATGCCTTTCAGTCTCAAAAATATTGGCACAACATATCAACGAGTTATGACTACTATATTTCATGATATGACGCACAAGAACATGGAAGACTATCGATGACACCCAGGCAAAATCAGCAAGAAGAGCTACTTATCTAGTAGATTTAGAAAAGATTCTGGACCGAATGGAACAATTCAAGCTTTGGCTGAATCCTAAAAAGTGTTCTTTTGGCACTAGTACATTTGAGACCTCTTTTCGATGGCTATGCATCACAATTAAGACACTACGCTGTCGGGAAAGAGACACAGACTGATGTTGCAGTTTTGGTGTCGAAATCACCGACGATAGCTATGTCTGTCGTTATTGTGACAGTCATGACCGTCGCAATATGCACCAGCTATGAGGGTTAGTATGCCGTCGTTACACATTATGAGTGTCGCCATTACGACAAGTATGTGACAGACATGTTGTACATGTGACGTCCAGCTATCAGACTATTTCGACATCTGGACGTCGCGTGTAGTGTTTTGACGTCGGTTGTCCACTGAATACCATCGCAATTGCGACGGTATGCTATGTTTAAAAAAAAAAAATTGTCGTGTGCATGGAGTGGGACCTTAAAATATTGAGCTTCTCTTTGTTTTGAGAACAATTTAACATTCTCTACTTAACAGGGCAAACCACGTGAAGGTGGAAGCTTATCTGGCCCCTCATAGGAGCCTCTAATGACCCTTTACGACACTTTAAGATCTCTAAGATGTAATATTAGGATCGTAAAGGGTCATAAAGGGTCATAAGGGATCCTATGACACAACAACTTAGAAACATAAATGTAGGCATCATGGTCACAATTGTTTGGAGATACAACATAATTGAGTGGTATACCCAGACGATGCAATACAACCACTACTCCTCCAGTTCTAAGTTGGCACTGCAGGATCCAAAAATCATAGATGAGGAATAAATTTAGAGAGCAGAGGAGGAGGGCCATAACGACTGAAATAATATAGGGATCCTATATTATTTAGGTCGTTATGCCCCTCCTTTGCTCTCAAAATTTATTCCTTATCTATGGTTTTTGGATCCTGTAGTGCCAACTTAGAACTGGAGGAGTAGTGGTTGCGTTGCATCTTTGTTGTGTCTCCAAACAATTGTGACCATGATATCTACATTTATGTTTCTCAGTTGTTGTGATATCTACATTTATGTTTCCCAGCTATCGTGTTTATGTGCATATTCTTTATGTGTTTGGCTTCTCTCCCTCGCATCCAAAATAAGATTTTCCCACTCTGAATCAAGAATGCACGTGCAGCTGCGTAGAATATATAGTGTTAGAAGGCCCTAGATGGGCATACATTCAATGTACAATTATGGTCTTGAATAGATAAAGTGGAACTGGAATTTCAGCAAGGCTGAGAAAACTTTGTACATAATTATGAACTTTTTCTGAAATTCTTGTTTCAGTTTATCTTTACAAGACCATAATTGTACCATTGAATTTCTGCCCATCTGGGCCTTCTAACACCATATGTTCTCCTGGTTGTTTATGTTGTGTCTCCAAAGAATTGTGACCATGATGCCTACATTTATGTTTCTCAACTGTTGTGAGATTAAAAGTCTTCTAAGGAACGTGTCGTGTCTATGTGGAACTTCTTAGGATCATCACCAAAGGGGGTTTCAGATCAGAGAACTCCCTTTCACTTAATAATTATGAAGCCATCAATGGTATACTAATTGTTTAGGATTATAAGTTTCCATTGATGGCTTCAAATTACCAAGCAAAAGGTGTACAAAAGACTTAGCAGCCTCCAGAGCCTTTTGCTTGAATTTCTGCCCATCTAGGCCTTCTAACACCATATGGAATGTGATGTGTTTATAGAAGAGATCAAACTCCATCATCACTGCCTCACTGCCTGATGTCGTTGAAGCAACATCAGACTCCACCATCATCACAATATGATCACCAACCAGGTTTGTATGTCTTCTACTTTTAAGTTGGGTTGTTTCCGTTCTTGTTTTATGAAGTTGGGTGATTCTTGCTAATGTCTCTGGGGTTGAATCTAGTATGCTCCTGTATGATCCAAAACCTGCGAGGAAGGAAAAGATGGGGTTAGATCCAAAGGATCTAAGCAATGCTTGGCACCCTATTACTAATCCTCATCTACAATTATGCATGTACATAGTCAATTCATACACTTCTAAAAGGAACAAGGATAAAATTTATAAAAACCCATCCAAGATATAGAAAATCATAACGAAGTCATAAACAACAATAAGTTCATGAGTTTATCAAAATATGTCCGACGTATTTACATAAAATTCTAAAAAAGTTTAAATATCTACAATAGCCCTCTGTTAATCACATTTATGCATATGGTACCAACAAAGTAGTGCACAAAGTACAGAAAGAAGGCATCGCAGAAACATGATTTCTGCTTTCACCATTGAAGCAATCTCAGCGGCACTAGGTGCCTCTCGAGCCTTGCACAAGTTGCACTCATTTCCTACATCAGGTATATACGTAGATGGGGTAGATGTAAATGTGGTTTCATCAACCCACCAAAAGTATTGACATCCACTATTTCCCTGCAATACCAAATTGGTGCAGAGGATAGGGGTAGTGGGCTTCTTGGCAAAATGGAGGGATTGCACATATAAGGGAAATACAAGGTTCAAAGACACCCTTCCCAAATAACTCAAAATGAGATTTCAACCCAACACCTTGAATCAAGGTTTCTAAAGCCACAAGGGACTAAATTCAACCAAATTCAGAAGGAAACAACTTACTATGGAGTAAAATTCTATGAGCTATGCACAAAGAACTTGAATTCTGCTAAGAGGCCTAATTTGTATTGCATTAGGACAGCAGCAACCTTCCAGAGCCCATAGTTCCAAATTTTTTTGAATGACTTGGAAAATAAATTAGGTTTTTGGATACCCTTTATCAAGTTTTACAACATATATAAAGCAATAGGTAGGTTGTTTTGGACCATACCCCGCTGTTACAACTTTGAGACCCCAAAAATGCATAAAAATGAGAACTTTTACAAAGGAACTATATCACAAACTTAACCAAAAGACTCCAACTCTTTCACAATGGTTAATTATGTCTTAAAACACTTAAATATGAAAGGAATTAGTCTCAAACCTTTCGGAACATCAAAATCCCCAAATTAGGCTTCCTAAACCCTCCAAAACTAGGGCTTCTTCAACCTGGACTCTCCAAGCAAAATCTCAACCAACCGGAGGTTGATTCACCATAGTTTCAACATAAATAAGTGTTTCCCAACATAAAATGTACCCCTCATGAGGCCCAATATGCTGCTGCTATAGCATTCCAAACATTTTCATGCTCCTTAACTCTGTAACAAACACCAAATGAAGATCTCCTGCAACATTTGATAGATTTTATTGCATATTTAGTGTTAGATATCTATGATACAAATGTGTGATTTATCCCCAAGTTATAGTGATTACAAAAAGGGGATGAATCTCATTCCATGCCTCTAAAACAATGCAAAACTATGTTATGTCAAAGTACAATATGAGACTTTCAATGCAAAATTAATTTGAATGGATTGAAAATGGATTTAAAGAGATTCTACAACACACATTGATGTCTATTCACTGAATTAGACTCATTACAACTTTCAGAAATCAAGAAATTTGCAAAAATTAACTCTTTATTGCTTCAAACTAGAGAAATTTGTACATTCTTCATTCCAATCGTACTATGTTCTTCCATGCTCTTTCCAGATCATATACAAATGCCTCCCAACTGATTTAACCAATTCCCATTGGTTATTTGGGATTACAAATGCATTTACATGCTTAATTCCATTTTCCCTCCTAAACTAAGTA
>MU225706.1:261639-272947 GCA_018584345.1 Thuja plicata
TGAAAAGATACATGTAAAGGAAAATAAATTTCTGCATCTAAAGATTACATGTATATACTATATATATGCCAAATAACTTGTATATACTATACAAGGAAAGGAACTGAAAAATAAAATCATCTGGGCTGCTATGAGCATAGCCAAATTTCAGAATAATATGCAAGAGTACATGCATAAATAAGAGGATGAACATAAATAATAAGGGTACCTGATATTGCCTGAAGTGATGAATTTTTGACCCGGGTATGAATCCAATGTGCTCCTGCGTGATCCAGAACCTGCAAAGAAAAGAGAGATGGGGGTTAGATCAAGAAGATCTAAGCAATGAATGACATCCTAATACTGATCCTCATCTACAATTATGCATGTGCATAGTCACACCATACACTTCTGAAAGAAAAACCATGCTACAGGACATGTGCACTCAGAAGAATGCCGCAGAAAGGAAAGAAGATACCATATTTTTCCGCATGAAATTATCATAAACAGGGAGTACCACATAGTGAATATCAACAAAAAAACAAATAAAGAAATATCAAACACTTCACAGAATTCCTTGAAGGTAATAGCAATGATGCCCTAGTTCTAAAAGCTCGTGGGTCATCAAGCATTCCAAATGCAAAGAGATGTAAATGAATGCCAGTATTAAACAGTGAGCTCATAAACAATGCATGATGCCCTAGCTTGCAGCCCCTGAGCCATTAATACATTTCCTCACGAAATGATCATAAACGGGGAGTACCACATAGTGAATATCTACAATAAAACAAATAAAGAGAGATCAAACACTTCACACTGCCTTGAAGGTAATAGCAATGATGCCCTAGCTCTCAAAGCTCGTGGGTCATCAAGTATTCCATATGCAAAGATGTAAACAATGCCAGTATTAAACAGTGAACTAATAAACAATGCATGATGCCCTAGCTTGCAGCCCGCGAGACATCAAGATATTTACTCATGAAATGATCATCAACGGGGAGTACCACATAGTGAATATCAACAACAAAACAAATAAAGAGAGATCAAACACTTCAGACAATGCCTTGAAGGTAATAGAAATGATGCCCTAGCTCTCAAAGCTCGCGAGTCATCAAGCATTCGAAATGCAAATATGTAAACAATGCCAGTATTAAACTGTGAGCTAATAAACAATGCATGATGCCCTAACTTGCAGCTCGCGAGCCATCGAGACATTTCCTCATGAAATGATCATAAACGGGGAGCACCGCATAGTGAATATCAACAAAAAAACAAATAAAGAGAGATCAAACACTTCACACAAATGCCTTGAAGGTAATAGCAATGATGTCGTAGCTCTCAAAGCTCGTGGGTCATCAAGCATTCAAAATGCAAAGATGTAAACAATGTCAGTATTAAATAGTGAGCTCATAAATAATGCATGATGCCCTAGCTTGCAACCTGTGATCCATCAAGACATTTCCAGTATTAACAATGCCAGTATTAACATTCATATTATGCCATTAAATCAACAAATGCCATCAAATTAAGTTGAGTTAATGAGAATACAAAGCTTGAATTCCTACCTGATCAAGTCATGGCTATCATATACGAAGATTCCAATCTTCCATAGTTAGGCCCTCTTCGCGCTATATTAGAAATGAGCCTTTCTTTTTCTTTTTCTTTTTCTTTTTGTTTATAATCACGTGGGTGTCGCAATTCTGACAGTATTATCGCGATTACGACAACATCGGGGGTACTTGGAAAAATAACAAAAAAATCACACACAAATTGTAGTGCCATCGCAAATTGGCGTTGAAATTTGACCCCAAATGTTGTAGTGTGGTGTAACTTCTGGTAAACTTCTTGGGTACATTGTTTCAGAAAAAGGAATTGAGGTTGACCCTAAAAAGATAGCGGCAATAATGGAAATGCAACCTCCTCGTAATATCAGTCAAGTTAGGACACTGCAAGGAAGGCTTCAATCTATTAGATAGTTTATCTCCCAACTTGTAGATAAGGCACAACCTTTCACAAGAACACTACACAAAGGAGTTACATTCAAATGGGACAAAGGGTGTGAGAAGAATTTTCAGAAAATTAAGGAATATCTAGCTAATCCACCCATACTGATGGCAACAATACCAGGACAACATCTCCTCCTTTACATTTCAGCTACAGACACATTGTTGGGAGCTTTTCTAGCACAACGGGATGAAACAGGAAAATAAAGAGCCATATATTACATAAGTAAAACTATGGTGTCATATGAGCATAACTACACTATTTTTGAAAAATCTTGCCTTGCTCTGGTTTTTTCTTCTCAAAAACTTAGACACTATATGTTGGCACATTCTGTCAAGTTGATCGCTAAGATTGATCCTTTGAAGTATCTATTGAACAAAGCGACTCTCACGTGATGACTGGAAAAGTGGGTCATAATTCTTAGTGAGTTTGATATTGAATGTGTAGACATAAAGACCATCAAAGGACAAGTTATTCTGACTAAGGCAGATGCTCCTCTCACAAATGACCAACCTCTACTTATAGAATTTCCTGATGAAGCTATCTTGCATCTCACAGAACATGCATGGAAGATGTTCTTTGATGGGTCCTCCACTCAACAAGGGTCTGGTGCTGGAGTAAATTTTTATTACTCCTAAAGGTTACAAAATTCCTAAAGCATACAAAATGATGTTCCCTTGCACTAATAACATTGCTGAACACAAAGCTCTGGAAAATGGACTAAAGATGGCCATTGAATGGAAGATCACAGAATTGCATACCTATGGTGACTCCTAGCTAGTAATTAATCAAGTCAATGATCAATATCAGAAAAAAGATGAGAAGCTCGTGCCAAATAAAAGGATGGTTAATGATCTCAGGAAATAATTTATGTTCATCACCTTGTAGGAAGTGCCCAGAGCAACAAACAGAGCTGCTAATGCAATGGAAGCTACTTTAGCATCGATGCTACAAATGGAGGAACATCAGTTCCACTATGAGTTCCTGGTGGAAGAACTCCCTTTCCCTGTATATGACGCTCCTGAATCCTAGATTATCTGCTCAATTATGGGCACTAAACCTTCCTTCTTGAGCTAAATCTATTCTTACCTATGCAACCAAATTATCCCCCCTGACTTATCTAAAATGAAAAAAGAAACCTTATAAGGAACACATCACGTTACTTCATCATGGCTAATGACCTATATAAAAGAGGTCTTGATGGTACTCTATTTAGGTGTCTAGAACGTGACAAATTCGAGCATGCACTTAAGGAAATCCACGAGGGTATCTACGGTCCCACTCGAATGACATTTCGTTAGCTAAGAAAATATTGCGAGCAGGATGCTACTAGCCCTCCTTAGAAAAAGATGCTATCCAATTGGCTAAAGCTTGTAAAAAGTGTCAAACTCATGGTAACCTCATTCATGCTCCTGTGCGAGAACTATTACCTTTTATCACCCACTGGCCATTTCAACAATGGACCTTTGACCTCATAGGAAAAATATATCCCTCTTCTTCTGGAGGACATAAATTTATTATCACTACAATGGAGTACTTAACAAAGTGGGATGACGCAGTTCCTCTCATTAAAGCAACTGGGAAACAAGTATCCATGTTCATCTTGAATTATATCATCTGCAGATATGGGATACCCTCCTCTATCATCACAGACAATGGAGGATAATTTAAAAATAAGGATATGGATGAGTTATGTGAAAAATTCAAAATTACTCAACATTGTTCCTCTATTTACTATCCTCAAGGAAACGGACATGTTGAGGCTTCCAATAAAAACATATTAAAGATCCTGCACAGAACGGTCAGCAAGATGGGAAAAGACTGGCATCTTCAACTCAATCCAGCCTTGTGTTCCTATCGAACCAGTATTCACACACCTACAAGGGCAATGTCATTTTCCTTGGTATATGGCGCAGAAGTTGTATTGCCCATTGAGGTAGAAATACCATCGCTTCGAGTTAACTTACATGGGCTCATCACTGATGAAGACTATTAGATTTCTAGAACCCAGGAGCTTGAATTACTTGATGAATGTAGAAGAGTAGCATTTGACCATTTAAGGGTCTATCAGAAGAGAATGTCTCGAGGCTACAACAAGAAGGTATGACAAAGAATTTCAGGTTGGTGACCTTGTACTTAAAGAAAATACAAAAAATCAGTAACATCGTGAACAAAAGGGGAAATTTGAACCCAGCTGGCTAGGTCCCTTTGTGATCACTGCATCATGTGGCTCTGGAGCCTATCAACTGTCAACTCTAGAAGGGGAAACTTTTACTGACCCCATTAATGCTCTACACTTGAAGAAGTTCTACACTTGAGGCATTCTTGCTGGCCAGCAACATGTACATACATATATGATCCTGAAAAATATAAAAAACAACAAAAAGTAGAAAAAGTACAAAACATTTGGAAAAAGTCCTAAAAAAATGATCATCCTGGTGAAAACCTGGAAATAGGCACCTTGATGCATCAATAAAAACAATTAAATAAAAAAGAAAAAAAACAAAATACAAACAAAATTCAAAAATCATAAAAGTGCCTTGGTGAAAACCTGGAAATAGGCGCCTTGGTAGCAAAAATAGAAATTTTGCCGAGTGGTGAAAACCTGGTAACATGCATCACTTGTAATCAACACTCCACCTATCAACGCATCGCTTGACTATTTTGACCTTGTGCAAGTAGTGAAGTTGACCTCTTACATTTGGAACCGATCGTCCTCTTGAGTCCTAGGGTTGCATATTGGTTCCTGCATCTGCATACCTTTTTAGTTGTCCTGCCCCTCATTTGCTATCATGGTCTTCTAGCCACCTGGACAGTTTTCCACTGACACACTGGTGTTTCTCAACAACTTATCAAATAATGTTTCTCAACACTCTCTTTTGGACAAATCTGTATTTTTCAACACACATCAAACAAAAACTTACAAACTTTGCACAAATAACACACAAACCAACACAACGGTGTTTCTCAACACCCACATCAACAACTTACAATGACTAAATGCTTGATAATCCTTTTCTTGAATGATGTCTTTTATCAATGATTTTATACGATTTTCTTTGATTTTTGCTTGTTGGTGTGGTCTCAATAATCCTTGCGTCAAGTAACTAGGGTGTATGTGGTAAGAGCTTCCATATTTAGGTGGATAAGCCTCACATCCCTCGATCCTACTTACTTGCGTGCTAAGGTGAGGTTGGAGCTATCTCCTTGTCTATTATTTATGCCTGGGTACATAAAGGCACACTCATGGTTAGCTTGACTCTGAATGCCTCGGTACTGGTGTATCTTTACAAAATCAACTGGAGACAATATTCAGGTCATCCTAGTTGTTGTACCTAAATGCTTATGTTGTCTCCCATATTTCATTCGATGAAGGCCATATTCATACTCTTATGGTCGCAGTGGCACCAGTATGGGTTGTATCGTCTCTGATGTCCCAAACGCCCAATGATGAAACTACAGACTATAAGAATCAATGACTTGACTACTAGGTGTATTTAGGCTGCATTTTCATTCCTAGGCTTGCATAATAGCATTATAACAAAACACTCAACAAACAATTCAAAAAATGAGCTAATCCTTTAACCAGTTGCTTCCTTGAATCCTTTTTTGAAGCGATCCACTGCCTTTCATCTCCTTAAGGTTTACCTATCTGCGCAAAAATGGTCAGTAACAACAAGAACAGGACGCGTAATCATCACAGTAAGAAACATATCATCTAGGGAGAGAAAGATACTATCTATATGCACGTGTTCCATGATATTAAAAAAAAAGCAACAGATTCATCAAGAACAAGATAAAGAAATGAAAGGCAACATATGGAGCACAAAGACGGTCATCACATAAATATATATATCAAGGTCTCAATGTATACAAATAATGTGCTCTAGAATCTCAAGCAAAAATGTGCATCCTTGATGCAAATAAATCCAGTACAATCATATGGATCTCCTGTTAGCTCTTTTTCTTGCACCACAACCTTAAAATGACAGTATACTGATTATACTTGAATGCAAACTCCCTTTTGACAAGAGAAAGGCTAATTGCTAAGGTATTTGATAACACTGGGGATACCTATTATCACCTCCTTCATTTTTGAGTTCCACAGACTCAGGCAGGTATTACATATTGAAAGATTGCTAATTCTTTAGCCTATGTATATGGTGGACTAATTCATTCCCTGGTTACTTACTTCAGAATTCACTGTAATAACTTGTAAAATACCTTGGAGATTGCAGTAATTAATTTGAAATAGAGTACTACAAGCCAGGATACGGTCTCAATAACATAAACCAATCAGACAAGGACCTTCATCCTTCTTCCTTTTACTTTAGGAGGGGCAACCTAATGATCCACTCTTTAATGGATTATCAAACAGAATGGTATCTTACTGATACAAATCCTTATGAGTTCAACTCATTTGTTCTTAATAACATAAGCATATTTGACTGAAATGGTTTTGAATAGTATTGAATATTTTGGATGATGATAGATTACCAAACAAGTTCCTAGACCAGTTCCTATCCTTGGGCTTATAGAATCAATAAAAATACACAGAAATATAAAAACAAAATACTGTAAGATGCCTTACAACCTACATGCAACTCAGATAAAATGTCTTACAAACTATCCTGTCACCTCTACAATATTGTATCAAATCCTTAGATATTATTATGCTCCCTGAAACTACTCACAAAACTTAGTTCTTCCCTTGAAAGAAACTTGCAAGAAGTTAAATAGCTACCTTGTAACCAATATGCTTAAAAATGCCTTACATATTTAAACATAAAAGAGCATACACAAGTAAAGAGACAACAATAAGATAGAGTAAAGTTGCACTGTACTTTATTCATATGTTTCTGCTTCAGAACAATAAAAGCTTAGAAAAGCTCAAAGACAGACTGAAATTTAGAAAGTCTGGTTTGCCAATATATTTTATCTCTTCAACTATTACAATTTTGATCTATTTATAGGCCCTTAACCATCTTGGAATCCTTAACATTAGGATGCAACAAGCTTCGGATGGTTTAAGGAACCTAACCCTAAAAGTACAGAAAAGACAAGAAATGAGAATGTAGAAGTGGTGGGAAGACAAAAATAGGGGATGAGATATGATCTTCTTTGTCTTCATCTGGATTATGGCACCTTTGTCTGACAATGTTTAGGATAGCATCTGATATTCATACTGAGATCAAGTGACCGCCATTTAAGGCTAACATACACTTGTCTTTGATAATAACTAACCTCCCTGTGCTCAATGGTCAGGCGCCAAGTGTTCCTCTTTATTCTTCATCCAGGATCTCCTCCTCTATTACCACAGGCTTCTTCTCCTTTCAAAGGAGGCACAAACATATTAAAATATAGTAAAAATAGGCTTATTTTAGCCTCTATCTAATTTAGCTTTCCTTCAAAAGAATGATAAGGCTACATTTACCTTTTTTTATCTCATCCTCTACCTCTATAACAATCTCCGATAAATTTGATCTGTCCTACTGCAAAGAGGCAAGCTTCTCAAACATTTGTACCCTAGGAGACCAAGTGACAAAATAAGGATTCAAAATAGTAATATACCCTGTTACTTCAGCATGTAATGTGGGTAATTTGTTATAAGCATTAAGGATGATATTTTTTTTATCTTTTAATATATCTATCCTATGCTGAAGAATGCATCTTAATGCATTTAGGGCCACCTCATTATTCATTTTGCCCACATCCTCTGTCTCAACTACTTCCTTTGCTTCAACTTTCTCCTCTATCTGCAAAGGCTACACTGAGGGCACATAAACCACTTCAGGTTTCTCCTATAATTTCTTTGTCATCTCAGCAATGACCATGTCCTGTTGATGTATCTTTATGTGACATAATTCCCTATCCTTTTCTAGGGCACTAGCTTCCTCAATCAAAATACCACATTTCTCAGACAATTGTTTTGTCTTATACTCATTCAACTGTGCCCAATGTGTCATGATCTGGGAAATTTCAAGATCTCCAGTATTTTGCACTGTCCACACCATTTGACTTCCAACCATACTCTCTTGAATGTTTACCAATTGAGGCTTTTGGTCTCTTGGACATAGGTTCCACGTGGCAAAGGCTTGTGACTTTGGACTATATCAAAATCCTTTAATCATATCGCCCATCTGGATCTCACTTGCCAACTTAAGATCTGGTTGTTTTCTTATTTGATCAATTATGAATGTTGAGGCTAAATCTTAGCACTCAGCAAGCAGAATTTCACTATTTAAAACCATCTTTCTTGCCTCATCAAGCGAGACATCTTCACTGTTAGGGTCATAGGCTTGCAGAGCTAGCAGAGCCTCATTTGTCACTGTCTCTTCACCATCTGACTTTAGTTGTTCTCTTATTTGTTCCTTCTTATGCCATCTCAAAAAGTCTTTAAACTCGTCAGTTTTAATAAAGTTGTCATCACTCAAAAATTGTTGTGAAGTAGCCTTTCATCAATACATGCCCTAAGAGGCAATTCTATGTTCTCCTCTTCTCCCTGCTGCTGTCTTTTTCCTTTTCAAATTTCCTTTCTCAAATTATGGTCATATAACCTATTGCCAGGAATAAGAGCACTTATCATGTCTCCTTTTTTCTCTTTTCTTGTATAGGAGGTTTGACCAGGGTCAAATTTTTGCCTTTTGGTGGTAGGCTCCTCTATATCATCTAGCTGGGACACCTCAGTCAGGTCTATGATATGCCCTTGCTCTCCTTGTATCTGAGCTGCCTCTACAACATTTTGTTGGGGTTGGTCAATCTGAGGTGGATGGGAATATTCACCATCACTTTCACTCTCATACTCAGATTCTGAATAATCAGATTCTTTTCCCCCTTTCTTCGTATCTAAAAGTCTGTCTAATTGTTCACAGTGTATAAAAATTATCAATCATAGCCTTGATTTTATCAAAATAGGGTAGGTCAGGGTAAAAACCTCCAAATGACAATCCATTTCTTCTTATTTGCTTCGCTAAATTAAGTAACTCCCAAACTCTCTCTCTCTCCTGGTGCTTACCTCATCCTCATCAAGGATATTCCTTATAACATCCTCCTACACAAAAAAACCATGTACATTTGTGTTTGGTATGGTAGGAGTTAGGAGCTTCCTAGCTCCTGTAATGAATCCTTCTGGATCAATGTATCTATATAATGTTGCTCTCATCTTCCATCTTTCCAACCATGTGCTTACTAAATCAATGACACCCTTACCAATTGTAAACTGAAAAATTTTAAATTGCCTAGGGGTTAATGTCCCCTTCCTCTGCGGTGCAAAGTGCTTATTATCTATCAACAACAATTGCCAAATGAACTCCATAGCTGCAACTCTAGATGGCACATGATAAGGTAGAACATGAGGAGGATGTGTGCATCCATATACCCTAATCATGGTAAAATTCTCCTCAAAAAAGAAATCTCCCCAGTTGTGGTCACCCTCCCATTTATCCACAGACTCACAAGGTCTCAGCAACTGCAACACCTTTACTGGGAGTCTAGTCTTGCTAATACTCATGCTCTACATCAATGGGTATACAATCTAGGTCTCAAACCCACAAAAATCATAGTCCTTGGATGTATAATTCTATATTCTAATCCAAAACTAAATAGGATTAGCTCGGTCCTGAAAAATCCTCTGAGGGTTTAAGTTATTTACATTCATGATCCCGTAGTTGAAATGTAATAACAAATGCATCAGGATAGAATAATGTAAAAACCTAGGTTCCTTTTCCTTAGGATTCTTCTCCTTCTTCTGCACAGCTACAAACTCCTCATGCATTTTGTCAATGATATACTGTATATAGTCATAACTAGTACTAGAATGCACGTCTTGCAAATCTAGTACCATCATTAAAATTCCAGAGTTTATTTTCTCTGCTCCTCCATCTATACCCAACACTCTACACAGCATAAGCAATGCACTTAATATAGAAATGTAAATCTTTAAAATAGTAGGGTGCAGTTCCAGGTATAGGGGCAATATGATTCCTAACCTCCTTAAGAATATGCTTATGCAATTGGTTTCTAGCAAATCCAGGCTGTAACCTATACCTTTCTTCTTGCTTGGTAATATTAATTTTGGTAGACATGGTACTATATAAACCAAAGGCTTGCATGAATGAATTCCTATCCAAAATCAACAGGGCAGTACCATCATTCTTCTTAATTGTCCTAGACAGAGCATCATAATGGTTGGCAAGACCTAGAAACAAGTCAACGTCTACATAAACATTAGGGACAATTAACCTAGCAAGACCACTCCTCCAAGGGTTTGATACTGGGATGGCTTTATCAGAATTATTATAAAAATAGTTATATAGAGAAAAACCTATGGAACCTGGAGTGCCGGCATCTCTAATTTCACAATACTCATCTGCGAATAAGTTGGCATTTGCCCTCTTGTTCTGCATAAACCCAGGCAATAACTTTAGAAATTCATCAGAGGAATTCCTCTTTCCCTTAGCATCATCATCTTCTTCATCACTCTTCCCGCTGGTAGAAGCTACACTGACTGCCTTACTCATCTTATTCTGTTTCCACTTCTCTTTCACCGATATTGAGACAAATCTCCTCTCAAGACTCACTACTCTTCTCTGTGCACTATTAACAATTCAAGAACCTTGAAAACCGGAGAATTTCCCTGAAATTGAACAATTTCTACCTTTTGAACACAGAAGACCTAGCAATTCTTCGCTCTACAATTTTGGATGTATGATAAATGAAAATGAACCTGCGATCATCTCTTTATGGTAACTTTTCCAAGTACTTAGCTCATCATTGAAGAGAAAATCAATTTTGCCTTCAAGTTAACATGCTGTGGAATTAGTTGAAATCCTAGCCGTAGCTCATGAATGTGACAGGAAATCAAATTCATATGAATGCATTTTCAGAAAAACCCTTATAAAATTTGAACAGAATGACATGTCTTCGTATGATTGGTTCTTCGCCAGACATCTCTGTTGGAAACAATTGTTTAAATTGTGTGTTGTCCTTGATGTTACACAAATGTCATATCAGTCATTAGACAGAGTCTACCGAGCTAAGAATGTTCAGCAAGGTAGTTTACCAAGTCTACCGAGTTCAGACGGTAAGAGAAGCAATTTACAGAGTCTACCGAGCACTCCAGAATACTATATCGAGAAGTTAGCTACTGCCGGGCTCACTCGGTCAACAAACGAGATTCAGTATTTACCGAGTTCAGTCGGTAATCAAAGAATATATGAAGGAAAGTCAGTCTTTACCGAGTTCGCAGTACTTACCGAGTTCAGTCGGTTACCAAAGGATTTAGCAGAATCTACAGTATTCACCGAGCATCAGTTGAATATCATTT
>MU225706.1:346096-361378 GCA_018584345.1 Thuja plicata
TTCCCCCCCCCCCCCCCCCACTCTCAATTATTCTAACAGGTATTTTTCAACATCTTTCTTTATCCTTCTCATAAATTTTTCTTAGACTTCACTAAATCCATCATCCTGATCAAAAACTTCACCTTCTATGTTCTTACTGCCCTTAAAAGTTGCTTCCATTTTTGGAGCATTTTTGTCAAACTCTCTCATCTCATAATCAGTGAAAGAACCATATATATGATCCACTAAATTATTATCCAAGTCCTTAATTTCCTCAATATCAAATACCTTATGACTATAAGATCTAGGAAGAGATCTAAGTACTTTTTCAAAACCTCATCTTTTTTATTCCCCAATACCTATGATATCATTTACCAATTCATCTACCTAGATCATACAACTAGAAATGTATTCATCCTCTGACATCTTCAAGTTCTTAAATTTACACTTGAGGTTTTACAACTTTATTTTTTTTACTTAATCATCTCCTTCATATAATTCATTATGATTTCACCAAATCATTTTTGTAGTACTACAGTGCATTACCTTCACAATTTGAGAATATACTAGCCCGATCAAGATTTTATTCCTTTCCTTGTCATTATTTTCATAAAACCTAATCTCTACCTTATATTAGGAGGAGGAATAGGAGTAGAATAACCATCTTTGACTTAATTCCAAACTCCAAACCCGGAAGAGGTCATATGTGCTTCCATTCTTACTTTCGAAATAGTTAGATTTGATATGGAATAAAATTTAGGAGCCTTGTAAGATTTATGTTTTTTCATCCCAGACCTTCCTCAAGATGCTAATATTACTTCAAAGGAACTTGGCTCTGATACTATTTTTTAACACAACAGATACTAAGAGGGGGGTAAATAAGTTTGTAACAAAAATTTATAAATTATTTAATTTAATTGCAATACCTTCAAACACATCAACAATAATGAAAGATAAGACAATGAATGCAAAAGTACAAGATAACACCATATTTACATGGAAAACTCAATGAGATAAAAACCAAAGTGAGAGTTATCTCATAATATATGAATACGTATTATAATTGTTTTAAGCCTCACTACCCAAGGAAGCACATTGATCCCTGATTGACTTTTTGAGATGGATATAGTGACTTTTTGCAAAGACTCACTATATAGGATTAAGATATTGTAATATTGTAAATTGTAATAAACTCATATGTGTTTATAATTTCATGTTTTTCTAGCACTCACCTTAGTGTGTTTCATGTTAGCAAGCATTATGGGACTCTATCTTGCACTTAATGAACACCTAATTTAAAATGTGAGTCCTTTCTTGATTCAATTTCATCAAAAAATTATGTGGGCCCTTATTTATAGGTGTGCCCCTTAATTATTTCATCTATTAAATCATTTATTGATTACATAGGTCCTATATTACCATGTGCGGCCCTGTGCATTTCACCTCAATGTCATAAATCAATTTCCTAGAAATAGGATAACTAAGTTGGCATATTCCTAGGAATACATCAACCCAATTAGCCTATTCACTGAGGTTTGTGTTGATTAATTGATGTTTATCTGATGGAGATGATGAAGACCGAGTGATATCGAGTATCATGATTGTAGAAATGGTTAGATCAGTTGTTGTTTTGTCATTGATGTCAAGCAATTGATTAATTGATTTTTATTGTGTTACCATATCTTAAGAGGAGAAGTTAAATGGGTGACAAATATAGATCATACAATGATGAAGTAATGATGTTTTAGTTCTTTTCTATACTATATACTTGATGTTATCAAATCAGTATGTTTGATTGATGAAGTCGGGAACTGCATTGAATTAAGTTATGACAGAATGAGGTACTTTACCAAGATAGACTGAGTCAGTCGGTAGAATGTAATGTGATTCAGTTATAGTTACCGAGCATCGAGAACCAAAAACAAGTTAGACACCGAGAAAGTGATGAAGTCAGTTACCGAGTTGAAGAGAAAGTTTTACCGAGTACAGTAAACAGATATTAAATGATGATTTACTCTGAATCTATGATGAGATGGACGACGAAATAAATTAAATAAAGTTTGTTACAAGATCTACTAGCGGGAAAATTCAATATGAAGATCTAAGGTGGAGATCAAGTGGTTAAACAGAAAAGTGAAAGTTCCAAGAAAAGTTACAAGTTCCGAGGTAAAAGTGATTTTGTTTACCGAGTTGAGAAATTGAAGAAGATGATCGTACAACTGAGCACAAAGGAAGGAAAATTAAATTAAGGAGATTAAGATCATAATTATGTCTATATAAGGAATGAGATTTACACAGAGAAGAGAGGACTGGTGATTTGAGAAAATAAAGAAGTTGAAGAAGAGCATTTACCGAGCAGAATAGAGAAAGACAGATCAAAGAATCTACAGATTGAGAATAAGATCAATGGAGTATATGATGACATGATTCAATTGAGCATAAAGGATCTGATTCAAGCATAGTGAGTTGCTAATTTTTGCAGATCAAAGTTTAATGTTTCTTATTAATATTTGTAATAGATAAATCTCTTAACTAAGTGGATTTGACAATCCTAATTATAAAACCTAGACTTAGGTGACATTCCAAAAGAGTATTTGAAGACCTCTAACAAGGCCACTCCTAATAGGGTGAAGATCTTAACAGATCTGAGGTAAATCCCCTAACAGTGTCACATTTAGCAAATGTGTTTGTAATCTTTAATAGGATAAGTTATTAATCAAGCATACTTCAGAAGGGTAGAATTTTATTATGGGTTACAATTCCCATAGAGGTTTTTCCCGAATTGGGTTTCCTCGTTAAATCCTATTTTTTATGAGTTATATCATGTGTGAATGAGTTAATATGATGTTTCTAAGTTTATGTGATTGACTGTTGCTTATATTATTTGGTGAGTTGGTTATTTACTGTATTTAGTACTTACTAAGTGAATTAGTGAGTTCATTTTTAAGAGTTTAAAGTTTGATTTACATGATTCACCCCCCCCCCCCCCCCNCATGATTCCCCCCCCCCCCCCCTCTCAGCGGGACCAAAAATTGGTATCAGAGCCTTGTTACTCTGAAGTGTTAAGTTTAAATGAATTGAGTAGGATCTAAAGATGTATAAGAGGGAAGCACCAAAGCTGAATAGGGATCATTTATCTACATGGAAAAATAGAATGAGGTTGCACATGTCTGGAGTAGGAGAATGTGAACTTTAATATCTTGAGAATAAATATATAGCACCGACTACTGCACTTTTGACTATCAGTGAGAAAAGACAGAAAGTTGAGCATACACAAGTCATGATTGAGACTGCATCTACACTTACTGACTAGGAATATGATGAGCTTGATGGTTGTAATACTGTGAAACAGATGTGGGATAAGATTTTTTTAACCTATGGTGGAGATTATAATGTCCAGAAGGATAAAGAAGAAAATTTGAGAGGAAAATTTGACTCTATGAGGATGAAGGAAGGAGAGAACATATTACAATATAGCACAAGACTTAAGGAGACTATTAATTCTATCAGAGGAGCTAATGGTAACATAATAGAGGATGATGTGACAAGAAAGATGTTGAGAACCCTACTACCAAGTTATGTTATTCATGTATCTTCGATACAAGAGTTGAGATCTATATCCCAGATGAATGTTTCACTGGATGCCAGTATTGGTAAGTTAACTGCATTCAAACTTAATGATTTTGACAATAGTGCACCTACTATTTCTAAGGTTGAATATGAATTTAAGTCTACTTTAAAGATTGGAAAGGCTAGAGAAGTTGCTGGTAGAGATGGTTATTTCGGCAGTGCTAGTGAGAAATTATATAGTTGCACTGAAGAATTTGATGGGCTATTGACTGACTATGAGGAGAATGAAAGAGAATTTGAATTTTTTTTGGTTAGAAGGCTACAAAGAGGCAAAGGAAAATACCAAGGTAAGTTACCCTTGAAATTTTTTAATTGTGATAAGATTGGTCACTTTGCATCTAACTATCCAGAGAATGATAAGGAGGAAAAGAAAGATAAGGACAAGAGAGAAAATAGATTCATGAGATTCAGATACTATAGGAACAAAGGTAAGAAATATTGTTATCTTTCTAATAAAGGACAAAGTGACGATGATTCTAATGAGATAAATAAGGAAAAAGAAGTTGTTTATGTTACTATAAAAGATGATTATGATGAAGAAACACCTAGATACCTAATATCACAAGTAAGTAAGAATGAAACATGGATTATAGATAGTAGTTGTTCACATCACACAACTGGTGACATACTTAAGTTTATTTCCTTGGAAAAACATGATGGAGGTTATGTTGGATTTGGTAATCATGCTCCATACCCTGTGAAAGGAAAAGGGTCTATAATTCTACTAAATAACACAAGGTGTGATGGTGTCTATTGGGTAGAAGGATTAAAGTATAATTTGTTGAGTGTTGCACAGCTTAACAATATAGGTCACCGACTGGAATTTCAATATGGAAGAAAGAAAGTATTTGATGAGAAGAGCAATCTAATTGCTACTGGAGAATGATCTAAAGGTAATATATTTTATCTTGATACTTCTATGAAGAGTTTCCTATTTACTAAAGTTGAAGATGTTTGGTTATGGCACAAAAGGCTTTGTCATCTTAATTCTGATAACTTAATCAAAGTGAGCAAGAAGAATAGAGTAAGAGGACTACCAAGACTTGAAAAACTAGAGAATGCTATGTGCAGAGAATGTCAGATGGGTAAGATGACTAAATCTAGTTTTGCAAGCAAGACTTATGTTACACAAGGTGTTTTGCATTTAGTTCATACTAATTTATGTGGACCGATGAGAACTCAAAGTTATTATGGAGACATATATTTTATTTTATTTATGGATGATTATTCAAGAATGATGTATGTAATGTTCTTAAAAGAAAAATTTGATGCATTTAAAATGTTTAAGTGATATAAGGCCCGAGTTGAAAAGGAAATTGGAAGACAGTTGAAATGTTTGAGATCCAATCGAGGAGGTGAGTTTACTTTTAATGAGTTTACATTTTTTTGTAATGAGAATGGTATACAGAGATAGTTGTCAGCACCACGAACACCGCAGCAGAATAGAGATGCTGAGGGAAGGAACAAATCCATTATTGGTTGTGCTAGGACACTGATGATTGAAAAAGGAGTTTCACAAAACTTCTAGAGGGAAGTTGTGAGTACTAATGTTTACACATATAACCGAGTACAAATGAAGAAATGTACCAACAAGACACCTTATGAAATCTGGTATGATCATAAACCTAATGTTAGTTAATTTAAAATCTTTGGGGGAAAATGTTATATTCTAAAAGATTCTAGAGAAGGCAAGTTTGATTCAAAAGGAGATGAAGGGATATTTTACAAAGAGTAAAGCTTACAAATGTTTGAACAAGGTTACTAAAAAAATGGTGGAAAGTGAAAATATGAGAATTGACGAATTTGCAGAAAGGAATGAAGAAGATGATAAGAAGGAACCTGATGATTATGAGAAGTTTGTATATGTACAACATGAACCACCTAAAACTTTACCAGGAGCACCTACCGAGGAGGAAAATGTACAAGAAGTTCCTCAACTGAATGTTGATGTTGATGAACCGAGACCTACCAAGCCTTTTTTGGCAAAGTATGTGAGAAGGCGCCATTCCCCGTGTAAAATTATTGGAAATAAGGAAGCTAGAGTGATGACAAGGAGAAAGGCCAGAGATAATACATGTTTGATATCTTCTTTTGAGCTGAAGAAAGTGATGGAAGCACTGGGAAATGAGGATTGGATGAAAGATATGAAAGAAGAGTATGATCAAATTGAGAAGAGCAAGACATAGACTTTAGTACCTATTGGTGTTTAAAACTATTACGCTATGAAAAGCAACCAATATATCTCAAGAATGATATTAGGAGTGGTTATCTCCAAGTGTGAAAGCTATGTAAGATAATAGGACCAACTATAGGGACAAGATTACCCTCTGCACTTCTAGCTCTACAAAATCAAGGCAGGTACACCTAATCCAGACAAAACTCAACTCTTTACAACACCTTCAACTTCTGGATTTAAACAATAGATGATGATAAGAAAGTGCTAAATGCAAACCAAGCATTCGGTGACTCTCCATTACCATGGTGGAATAACAACAAAAACTACAAATGTAAAGAATTCAGTAATGAGTTTGATTAAATTTAGGGAAAGAATATAGCCAAATATATCAGACATATATCTCCACAAAATATACTAGTTTTTGATCAGTGTCTTATTGGGTAAACTCCTAAATACAATACTAAAACTGAAACAACCTCTTGGTATAGACTCAAAGCCATAAACATAAAATCTCTCAGACTACACACTACAAAATCCTTAAGTAGATAATCCAATAGAATCAATGTAATATCCAAAGAATTTTAATTTTATCTAAGATCAAAGGCTTGTTGAATACACATATATATAAGCAAGACTCATACAGTAAGCCAAAAAACTTGCAACTCAATAGATAACACAAAGGAGAGACTTAAAATCTGAGAAGACTTATATTAAGTATAATGAAATCTTGTTCCTGAATTAGTATGACAAGGGAATACAAAATAAGACAATATGCAAAAGATCATACAAATTTCTATTCTATCTCAATACAATCTAAAAAACATCTGCTATATCCTACACTAGAAACAAGCATAAGCCTAATGCTTTCTAATCTCCCAATTCTCCAGCCCTTTCTAAATGGTCTTGAAAATTTGTTTATAGGAATAGGAATGCAACAAGCTTCATACCATTTATGGTTAGGGTTTACAACTCAATCAATGCAAGAATTAAAAGCATTCAATTTTGTGATCAAGTTGAAACCCTATCTCTTTCCCTTCAATCTAAGCAAATTTGATATTAAATTAGCCACCATACACCTTGGGATATGAAAACAATACTTTGCGGTCTAAGAATTCCCAAGGCATGATGCGGAGAGTAGCTCAACATAAATACAGAAAGAGACTAGCACCGCTATATGCATTTATCCTATGATTAAAAACCCCATCCATCAATTTTGGTCTTAAATGTATCTTGCCATGTCATATTTCAATCCCTACACTGTCCAACAGCTATGCAAAGTTGACCCATAAGATCAGATCACAACATTAATAGCTCTGAGATAAAATATCAGTCAATCACCATGAAACCGTTTTAAGAAAAAGGATTTAAATATTTGAAATTTAGTTATAATGGTCACAGGTGGCACGGAACAAGACTTGGATGATTGAGATCAAGTTTCATTGCAAGTTTAAAACACAACCACAGATTTCTTTTAAGATATCTGGGCACTCAGATCAGATTTTGCAAGGTGTCGCATAGGCGCAATGGCTCAAAGACTATCTTCTAATCATCTTTCCCATAAGGCTTTACGCCCACCATCAGATCCTTTCAAACTTACCTAAACTTTACATACCCTCAGCCTCAAAATTGCATGTCCCACTTAACTGGGAAGGACACATGGCACACAGGCATGATGCCTTAAAGGTTATATTTTGTGCATCTCTTCTTTAAGGCTTTGTGTTGACCGTTAGATCTTTTCAAACTAACAACCCATTACCTTTCTTTACTTCTGGCCGGGTCCCATCACTTATCCATGTTTTGCGCAAGAGAAATGCCTCGAATGTTAGATCTTGATCATCTTTCTTTTGAGGCTTTACGCCAGCCGCAAGATCTTATGCAACTTGACCACTTGTTAATTTACTTTAAACAGGCCCCAAATCTGACAACTGCCATGCATCGAGATGGTGCAATGCCTTGTTGAGTATCTCATGATCATCTCTCCCTTGAGTCTTTGCGCTATCCATCAGATGAAAACTAACTTGAATGCATCTTAACCCAACTTAAAGGCTCAAAAATTTGCCCACCACCTTTCACATGTTACGCAAGCACAATGCCTCAAAGGTTAGATCTCGAGCACCTTGTGAATGAGTCAAAACGCCCACCGTAGATCTTCCTCCAACTTGATCAAACTTTACCATGTCTTAAGCTCCAGCTACATTCCACGTGGATGTCCATCATAATGCCTTGATGAATAAAGAACTTTATATTTGTGTTTGAGGTAATGCGCTAGCCGTCCAATCTAACTTGCACTTCAACTTTACCTTTAACTAGCCTTTAACTCTAAGCAACCAATTTCCCTTTATCTCCAGGTCACTGAATAAATTCTTTAACCTGAGTCACATCTAGAGATTATGTGCACACCACATGATCTAAAAGACATTAACGGTCCATGCCAGATCTCTAAATAAAAACTTGACTTGACTCGGCTTTAACTCAAGTTTCATTACGAGATTGGGATATAAACTTGATCGCTAAGTTTCTGAAACATTTCTTAACCCCTGAGTTCATTCATAGATTCAATGCAGACCACACAATCAAGACAAGATCTACGGACAATGCTTGATCTCCCAATCTAAAAAGCATATTCGATCCCATTCAGAGATTAAGAGATAACTGCACGCGCTAAGTCACCAGATAACAAATAATATTCCTTGGCCAAGCACATTAAAAATATAAAGCATGTCGAGACATAGGAAAGATAAGAAATATTAAAGTGCATCCCGCCCGACCTAGGAAGTAAAACATACAAAGCCTAAAGACTTAAGTAATAAATTGGCCCCGCTCGAACATGAAACAAAAAGGCACATGGGCTTATAAAACTTAAGTAACTCAGAACAGGTAACGTGAAAACATAACAAATCTTGAAGGTTTAGGGTTTTGCATGGAAATGTCTCAAGAAACCTAGGGTTTGAGGTCAGATACCTAAAAAAAATTGTAGAGACATGGAAAGAAAGTTTGGAACCATGAAATATTTGAATGGTTCTAACAGTACCCAGGCCTAAAGACAAAAATGTGATAGGTACTAAATGGATTTTCAGAAATAAATTGATTGATCATACAGAGGTTATCGGATATAAAGCTAGATCAATTTGCAAAGGTTATGTACTAGAAGAAGGAATGGACTATGGAGAGAATTTTTCACCTGTTGCTATACTAGAAGGAGTTAGAATACTTCTAGCATATGCTACTTACAAAGGATTCAAAGTTTATCAGATGGATATTAAGTCTGCATTTCTTAATGGGATACTTGAGGGAGAAGTATACATTGAGCAACCTGAGGGATTCATTGAGAGCACAAATAAGAACAAGGTATGTAAGTTAAATAAAGATTTATATGGATTGAAACAAGCACCTCGAGCATGGTATGAGAGACTGCACTCTTATCTAATCAAAATAGGATTTCAAAGAACAAGTTATAACAGTAATGTTTACTTGAAATGTGACAGTGATAATAAAGTTTTGATTGCTAAAATATTTTTTGATGATATTATATTTGGAGGAAATGACACTTTATGTAAAGGATTTGCTGATAAGATGAGAAAAGATTTTGAGATGTCAATGATTGGAGAGATTAAATTCTTTCTAGGTCTACAAATACAACAAGCTAATGGAGGAATATATATTACACAAGCCAAGTATATCAAAGAGATTCTTAAAACTTTTGGTATGGAAGATTTCGAACATGTTGGAACACCGATGGTTACTAGATGTAAATTATCTAAAGAGGATGAAACACAAGAGGTGGATAATACTCTTTACCGATCCATGATTGGTAAATTGTAGTAAGCTGTTCATAGCAGACCTGATATTGCACATGTTTTTGGAAATGTTGCAAGATTTTCTTCTAATCTGAAGGAAACACATATGTCTGCAGTAAAAAGGATTTTGAGATATCTAAAAGGCACAGAAGAGTTTGGATTACTATACAAGAAAGGAAGTAATTTTGATCTGCAAGTATACACTGATGGAGATTGGGCTGGAAATGTTGATGACAGAAAAAGTACTAGTGAAGGAGCATTCTTTCTAGTAGAAATATTGGTTACATGGTTGAGAAAGAAATAGAGTTTTATTTCACAGTCTACTACCGAGGTTGAATATATTGTTGTTGTTATGAATTGTGCAAACATAGCATGGATTAAGCAATTACTTGAAGGTATGTAAGAAGAAATCACAGAATCTATTACTATTTTTTGTGATAATACAAGTGCTATTAACATATCAAAGAACTCGGTTATGCATTCAAAGACCAAGCAAATTTCTATCAAGTATCACTACTTGAGAGAACAAGTTCAAGAGAAGAATGTGAAGTTGGAATATGTGAATTCAAAGGAACAATTGGCTGATATATTTACAAATCCACTGCCTAAGAATGCTTTTGAGTATCTAAAAGGTAAATTAGGGGTTCTTTTGAACACATATTTTTCCATTAGTATGCAAAGGAAAACACTTTTGAAACCATCGGTAACACCAACACTGAAAGACAGGTTTAGTGCAACCCGACAGACAAGTTCACAAGGGAACTTGACGACACAATTTACAAGTACAACCCGAAAATGTTATAATAGGAACCCGACAGAGTAACCCGATAGAGAAACCCTACAGAGAAAACTGGCAAGCATATTACAGTGTAACCTAATAGAACAGATAATAGAGGAACCCGACAGACTATAGAGAAACCGAGCACCAATCTACCGAGAGACAGTTATAATCCTGAGAAATGTGGATCTGACTTCCACGTCAGATAAAACACTTGTATTTTATATTTAGCTTTTTTATTGTCTTTAAATCCATTTCTTAAGGGACAAGCAATGTAATTGTAATTGTTTTAATAAGTCTAACTGATTAGAAACATGCAAACAAGGAGATCAAGGTCAAGTTATAAACCTTTGATCATAGAGTTATCATTGTTATGCGTGAAACTCATTTAGGTAAAACTCAATGTATAAATAGATGTGTAATCAATCAGAATAAGTGGATGTGATGATGATTGTAGCCGTAGACACTTATATGGATTAGAGACAGATTTTTATGCAAAAGAATAGCAAAAGATGAAAATGGTTATCAAGAACCAGATTCAAGGATACTGAGAAGAACAGAGGTATTGATCAATCACTATAGGTGATAATTATACATGTGAACTTTAATGGATCTATAATAAGCAATTCTAGATTGCATATGCTTAGGTCAATGAATATTTTTGACTACATTCTAACAAGTGTAGAAAATAGAAGAAATCCTTTAAGAAGGTGTATTTAACAATCCTTTGTAAATCTCTTAACCAAGTGCACACTAAACAGTGTTTCTAAAGCTCTTAACAGAGTAGACCTTAACCAGTCTCTACATGTGACTCCTAATAGGGTAAGATCATCAGAAGTGATCAAACTTGTAAGCCTTAACCGGCCCCTTCCATTATCCAGATAGTGAAGCTTTGTGGGTTTCATCCCCACCGTAGTTTTTACCTTCTAACAAGAGTTTTCTATGTTACCAAATCTTGTGTCATGTGTCAATACATTTCATGAATGTTTCTATGTATGTTTACATGCTAATTGAGTTTATGATTTGATATAGCATACACAAAGATGGAATAGCACATACGGTTGGTAATACAAGCAATTGATTACTAAAGGATAAAGGTTAATTGTCTAAAAGTGTTAAAGTGTATTGATTCACCCCTCCCCTCTCAGTACACACCATTCCATTATTTCCAACAATTGGTATCAGAGCTAGATCTCTTATTTGGAAAATTTTAAATACTTAAGAGAAAAGATCATACAATGGAAAGGTACAAGCTAGACAAGAGTATTGAGAATCAGAAGTTAGAGATACAAATATTCTATGAGAAATATAAAGAAGCAAGAGTCAAGATGAGATAGCTACTGGATGAAAGAAAGGTTATGGAATCTCGCTGTAATGAAACAAACTATCATGAAGAAGAGATACCTGATTTATTTGAGTCTTCAAGATCTACATCTTGCAATTTATCAGACACATCTGAAGGAAGAATTACAAGTCTAAATGAAATCAATCAACATCTGGCTGGAGAAGTAATATCACTACAAATCAGTCAAGAGACACAGATGGTAAGAATGGTTGAGGTTATGAATAATGCTAGACAAGCTGAGAAAGAAAGAACATTAGCTATTGATGACAAGAGGAAGATCACTGAAAAGCTACAAGAGAAAGAGTAAGAAATACAAAGGCTTAATGAACATCATCATGAGATCGCCAATCAGATTTTTTTTATGAGTCAGGAGGATAACCAAATGAACATAGAACTCAATGGAAAATTGTAAGCTATTGGTGAGCTAAGAGAAGAAAATGAAATATTGAAGCATGAAGTAAGAATTCAACAATAGCACAATGATATGATCAAGAGAGATGAAGAAAGTACCAAAAGAATGGATGATTTTCTGGATGGACAAAGAAGAGTCAACAACAATACCGAACTAGGGTATACCAAGCATGGAGAATCAACATACCAAGTTGATCCAAAAGATGTCTATGAAAATCCAAGACCAAGAAAGAAATCATGCAATCACTGTGGAAAACTAGGCCACACATCAAATGTTTGCAGGAGCAAAATAAAAGGTATTCCTAAATCCACATCTTCATTCATAGGAAATTTTTATAAATGTAACAAGAAATGACATAAAGCATATGAATGTAAATCTGAGGTGAAACAACCAAAGAAGGGAACCTACATGGAAAAATATTATCCTACTCACAAAATGCATGGGCACACATCTCTTGAATGTAGGAAGAAGAAAAAGCAAGCATGAAAGCCTAAAGAAAATGAAACTACTTATCAACCAAGAAGAGTTGGTAACTCATATGTTTGGGATTACAACACATGGACAAACTGCATAGCATGTGGTAGATATGGACACATAGCCACAAAATGCATAATAAAATGGATGAAAAGGTCTAGGAGCTGGACTAACCCCAGAATGTCATGCTTAGACTATCATAAAGTTGGTCATCTAAGCAAGGACTGCAAAGACTGGGTGATAGAGACAAGAACCTTTTCCAATGAAAATACCATTGAAGATATCAAGAAGATGAGAAACAAAATGTGGAGGAAAGCTAAAAATATTGATGATGCTAGACCAAGAAACACGATTGGTGACACCTTATCCAAAGGATCTGGTGACATCACCACCCCAACCTAAGATGAACAAGTAAGTATGGAACTGCACTATACTAAGTTATACTTTACATCAGTTCCATTATACATAGTTAAAATGTCAAACTATCATCATTAAAGATGCACTATGGTATTACTTGTTATAAATCTATGAATGCAATCCCGTTGGTCAATACATACCAAGAATTATCGGTGTACATGTGAAAACCAAGTTAATCAATGTAACCCAAGACTCGTCAGTAATCATGTAAAATTTATTAAAGTCTTTGCCACTTACCGAGAACCATCGGTAAACCTATGAAAGGTCAAGTGAGTTGTCACTTACCCCAAGCCAAAAATTTGTGTAATACCCGAGCAACTCCGTCTTTGAACATCGAGAAGTAGGTAGAGCATTAATTGTGCCACTTAGGGCATCATCTATAAATAGGGTGACAGAAGAGCTCATTATTCACAAAGCGATTAAGAGAGAAAAGCATAGCAGAGAAGAGCGAAATAGAGCGATTAGATTTTAGAGCATTCCAAGAAGGTTCACGACATTCAAATAGATCAACAACTACTGCAGCAGGTTAAAGTAAGTAACTAGAATCACCGAGCTCACAGTTTGTTTTACGAGAAAAGCCCTAAATTTGTGAAATGATGGCAACCACTTCACGAGTTTCCAAGATCAAGAACGCCAAAGAGAAGAAGGTTAATCTAATCAAGAACTCCACTTGTGAAGAACCTAAGTACAAAATCTGTCTAGAGGTTGCTTTGCAACCCGATGACGCTGGAGCATTTTTGAGAATACCACCTAGGGTTTTACTGATTGAGGATGTTCGTTCATACATACATTGCAAGATCATAAAGATAGGAGATCTTGAGGTTGATCAAGCTTATAAGAAGCTTTACAAAGACATAACCATCAAGGATAAGCACACAAACATTGAGGTCAAAGGACTGACAAATGCCCTAATGTTTCCAAATGATTTTAAAACCAAATGGATTTAGATAGTGTTGAGTAGAGTGCATGACCAAAAAATGTGGTGGGATGAGCCAAAACTGATCACCAGGGATGTCATACATGTTGTGATCGGTTATCCTATAACTGACAAGGCCAAGGCACTTAAATACCCTCCTCACCCTGACATTGAGAAGAATACAGGTGCAGAATGGGATGGAAAAGGATTGAACGTAAATTCCATCACCAATAAAGAAATGAAATTTGGTGCATGTGTGTTGGGATACAAAATATTCTAAGCCAGCAAGATGAACAGCATTGCATTTGGAGCAGTTGACACTGCTTACAAGATTGTAAAGAAGGGATTACAATTATATCTGTCTGAGCTTCTACTAAAGCAATTAGATGAGAACTTGAGGATGATCAGGTCTGCAAAGTCAAATTCATGTAAGTTTGGATCACTTCTAATGTGCATGTTTTTCTACTTTCAAGACTTCTTTCCATCCATTAGTAATGTCAACTAGGATACTACCCAACCAGTGACAATTCAAATCAGTAAATTCATCAAGTCATTAGGTGACAAATTTACATCAATTATGGATGAATACTTCACTAGATTTAAGGTTAGAATGCAGAAAAGGATGAGGATACCAAAACAACTGGTAGAAAAGTATAAGACTAAAATTTGTTTTATGGTGGACACCGATAACACCTTTATCAAACCAATTGTACTGAGGACGGTATGGTTAGCATCACTTGACTATGAGGTCAATATAGATCAAGCCACCAATGCTATTGAAGCATTGATAAATGAACCATTAGACAAGTCACAACCAAGGTTTGGAACCTATGAAGAAGCCAAGGAAAGAATAAAAATAGGCTTAGTTGTGAAGAAGATTGACCGAAAGAAGACCAAAATGGTCAAAACACTTGAGAAGAAGTTATCAGTCAATGAAGAAGAAACACAGCTACAAGAAGAAACTGAGGGACAGTCCCCCATCGGTGAAAGTCATCAAGTGAGTCACTCTGAATCTACAGAGTCTGATGCACCACCACCACCTACAAAGAAACCAAACTGTTGTATCACAGAAAAGAAGTCAAAGTGCTAAAGCAGACTCACCACCGGTCAAGAAAGGATAGGTGAGGGCTTACAAAAGGAAGCCTCAAAAAGGGAAAACATCAAAACCTAAGAGGAGAAAAAGACTAATCCAAACAAAGGAAGATATAGAGTGTTGGAAATATTCAGGATCAACCAAGTTACTGAGAGGGGAGGGGTGAATCAGTAACTCTGCAAGCTTTAAAACATTTCTGCACTTTTATATTCTTTAACCATTCATACATTTAATCTACTGCAACCATGAAAATGTAATCATTCAT
>MU225706.1:368583-381415 GCA_018584345.1 Thuja plicata
GTGAGCTTTACTGAATGCTCGGTATAGGCTGTGGGCTGAGTGATGAGCTCGGTAAGCATTCAAAACCGAATAAGTGTTTTCACTAAGTGCATTCACTGATGCCAAATGTATCATTATTCCAACATAGAGGACACTGAGAAAGATGAGAGTGAGCAGATCCAACCTGTTAAGAACAAATTTCCTACTACAATTGATGAGGTATGTGCATCAATCATCAAGGCAGGTTCAATAACTGACCCTAAGATTAGAAAATGGCTAACTTTGAATCCTGAGGATCAGAACAAGATAGAGGAAGAATTCATCACATAAATGTGTATATTTAAATATGTACCAATACAATTTGAAGGGAAAAAGCCACAAGAAATTCTTGACAGACTATCAACAAGGTGGACATTTGCATTGAATTCAAAAAAATAGATAAGGGAAAGAACACTAGTTTATGTTATGCCACCCGAGTCCAAAATGGAAGAAATTAATGAAATGATGAAGTTACACTCAAAAAGGTTCTTAGAAAAATTAAGAGGTTACATAGTGCTACAGGGGAACTTCATTGATCTTGACAAAGAGAGAGTGAGGATACTTGGAGAAAAGTACTCAAAATACCTGAAAAGGATGCAAGCCCCGAGAGAACATTAGAACTCACTTACAAGCCTCATAATGAAGAAACAGAGGATATACCGAGCCCAGAGCACATTCTAATAAATGATGATGAGGATATCACTCAAACTAAACTGAATACAGAAGTAAGCAATGTAATGCATTGCATTCCTCATATTCTACAATCATTAGGGGATACTATAGATGATAAAATCAAAGATACAACTATCATTGATATCACTAGAGATGATCCCGTAGATGAGCTAAAGGGAGATGAAGATATTACTGTTACCTCCGAGAAGCCCAAGGAACAAGATACAACTATAGATGTTGTATAGGTGAATATACTAGGCCAAATGCCATTATGGATGTAGGCTATCAATATCATCTCACAAAAGGAGAAGCCACCCGAGCCTGATGCAAGCATACCTGATGATAAGGATGAAGAGGAACAATACAACACAACTGATAAACAGAATAAATATGGAGAGAAAAAAGAAACCAATGAATAACAGAAAGAAATAGGAGGAGAACAAAAGGATAAAGGTGAACAAGAGAAACAAGGTGATGTCACTCCTAAGGATACCAAAGGAGATGTTGTAGATAAGGCTAAGGTTGATGTGGAGACGTCCACTCCCAATCGATAGGTAGACACTGAGCAATAGGATATAGGTATGCATACTCCAAAGCCTTCACCAAGCACATCAGACCAAGCAAAGGAACTTGCTATGGTACTGCATACAGGTCCCTCCACAACTCTATCCAAGAAGAAGAAGAAAAAGAATAAGAATCTAGTTACATTGGATGAGATTATTGAGATACCAACCTATGATCTGAGGACATTGGATCTAGAGGCACTTACAAAGTATGTTGAACTTTGTAAAAGAAAAGCTATCTAAGATAAGACTAAGAAGGAAACAAAGGACACTAAGGTACTAGAGACAACAAATGAAATACCACAGCAAATTGTACCTGATATAGATATTGATCAAAATGCTTCTATCATTGATCAACTAGTCATTCTTACCAGAGCCATTACATCATAGAATGTCGATGTAGAGAAGGCCATAGAAGAATGTGCAGAACAAAAGTACCAATACAAATTGACCGAGAAAATTGGTCAAGAAGTAGCCGAGAACAAGGTAAAGTTGTCTAAACAAGTAAATGAATTAGAACCAATCATTTCAGAAGCTATCACCTTAATTCATAATTTAAGCACATTAGAGCACTTCACTAAATAAAATAGTGAAAAAATTGCAAAAATAGATGTAGATCTTACTGCTAGTGCACAAAATATCTCAATAATTGACAATGCGATTAAGTTGCATTATGAAAAGGTAATGGAAGAAAAGAAGTTGAGACTTCAAATTCAAGAGGCAAAATCAAAGTTCAGAGATGAGGTAACCGAGCTATAGGCTTTATTGCTACTAAATCTTACACTAATGCAACAACATATGACAACGGAAAGACAATTGATTTCCACCCCGGAGATGTTTGTCACAGACAGGATCTATGATATGCACACAAGGATTACATTGGAGCACATGGCTCTAGAACACCTTTAGGAGAAATGGGAGAAGATGATGGAAGACATGAACAACTCCCATTCCCACATTTTTGACAAGTTGTAAGTAATTACACATTTTCCCTTACTATCAAAAAAGGGCGGAAATGATATCAATAAAGGGGGAAAATGATATGATAAAGGGGGAAGATAAGGTGAAAAGGGAGAATAGTATAAAGGCAAGTGTACATACATATACATATACTATACTGACATATACATAGGGGGAGTCATAATGATAAGGTGAACACATGGTGTACATTACTAAACATTTTAGTATTTTCACATATCAATTTTTGATACTAATGTCAAAGGGGGAGATTGAAGACATATTCATTAGTATGCAAAGGAAAAAACTTTTTAAACCGTCGGTAACACCAACACCGAAAGGCAGGTTTAGTGAAACCTGATAGACAAGTTCACAAGGGAACCCAACGACACAGTTTACTAGTGCAACCCGAAAATGTTACAAGAGCAACCTGACAGAGTAACCCGATAGAGAAACCTGATAGAGGAACCCGACAAGAATATTACAATGTATCCTAACATAGTAGATAAAAGAGGAACTTGAAAGACTACAAAGCAACCCGAGCACCAGTCTACCGAGAGACAGTTATAATCCTGAGAAATGTGGATCTGACTTCCATGTCAGATAAAACACGTGTGTTTTATATTTAGCTTTTTGATTAGCTTTAAATCCATTTCTTGAGGGACAAGAAATGTAATTGTAATTGTTTTAATCAGTCTAACTGATTAGAAACATGCAAACGAGAAGATCAAGGTCAAGTTGTAAACGTTTGATCATAGAGTTATCATTGTTATGCATGAAACTTATTTAGGTAAAACTCATTGTATAAATAGATGTATAATCAATCAGAACAAGTGGATGTGATGATGATTGTAGCCGCAGACACTTCTATGGATTAGAGACAGAGTTTTATGCAAAAGAAAAACAAAAGATGAAAACGGTTATCAAGAACCAGATTCAAGGCTATCGAGCAGAACAAAGGTATTGATCGATCACTATAGGTGATAATTATACATGTGAACTTTAATGGATCTATAATCAACAATTCTAGATTGCATACACTTAGGTCAATGAATATTTTTTACTACATTCTAACAAGTGTAGAAAATAGAAGAAATCCTTTGAGAAGGTGGATTTAACAATCTTTTGTAAATCTCTTAACTGAGTGCACACTAAACAGTGTTGCTAAAGCTCTTAACAGAGTATACCTTAACCAGTCTCTACATGTTACTCCTAACAGGGTAAGATCATCAGAAATGATCAAACTTGTAAGCCTTAACCGGACCCTTCCATTCTGTAGATAGTGAAGCTTTGTAGGTTTCATCCCCACCATAGTTTTTACCTTCTAACATGGGTTTTCTGCGTTACCAAATCTTGTGTCATGTGTCAATACATTTCATGAATGTTTCTATAAATGTTTACATGCTAATTGAGTTTATGATTTGATATAACATACACAAAGATCAAATAGCACATATGGTTGGTAATACAAGCAATTAATTACTAAAGGATAAAGGTTAATTGTCTAAAAGTGTTAAAGGGTACTAATTCACCCCTCCCCTCTCAGTAAACACTATTGCATTATTTCCAACATCTTGCCCTATCCAATGTTCACTAAGGAGCATGAAGGAATGTTGCATCAATTTTATATTTCATTAGAATATCTATTTTTGAATTGATGTTAGTATGACACACTTTAGGTGATGCTTGAAGTTGTGAAAATATTTATGTATGTAATGTTTTATGAGTACATGTAAGGTATAATCCACTACTAAAACAAGTTTTCTGGAGTATGAATTTTTGGCATTGTTGTCAAAGTGGGAGAATAAGGAATTGATGACATTTATCTACAGAGAGATATTAAGGAAGAATAAATTGCAAATATTTACTCATGGAGGATATTTAGATTGTATGTTACAGAAATAAAATATTTATCCAAGAGGGAGATTCAGATCAAAAATATTAAATTGAAACAGATATATCAACTCAGAGGGAGTATAGTTATGTATTTGAGAGATGCCATCATCAATTGCTATAACATTGTTATAGTGGTTTCCATCAATGCCAAAGAGGGAGATTGTTGATTAATTGATGTTTATCTGAGGAGATGATGAAGACTGGGTGATACTGAGTATCATGATTGTACAAATAGTTAGATCAGTTGTTGTTTTGTCATTGATGTCAACCAATTGATTAAATTATTTTTATTATGTTACCATATCTTAAGAGGAGAAGTTAAATGGGTGAAAAATATAGATCAGACAATGATGAATTAATGATGTTTTAGTTGTTTTCTACTATATATTTTATGTTATCAAATTGGTATGTTTGATTGATCAAGTCGGGAACTACATTGAAATAAGTTATGATAGAATGAGATACTTTACCGAGCTATACTTAGTCAGTCAGTAGAATTTAATGTGAGTGGGTTATATTTACTGAGCACCGAGCATCGAGAGAAAGTTAGACACTGAGCAAGTGATGAAGTCAGTTACCAAGTTGCAGAGCAATTTTTACCGAGTACAGTATATAAATATTAAATGATTTAATGTGAAGCTATGATGAGCTGGATGAGGAAATGAATTAAAATGAATTTTTTTACAAGATATATGAGTGGAAAAATTCAATATGAATATATAAGGCGTAGATCAAGCAGTTAAATAGAAAAGTAAAAGTTCTAAGAAAAGTTACAAGTTCCTAGGTAAAAGTGATTTGGTTTACCGAGTTGATGAATTGAAGAAGATGATCAAACGACTGAGTGCAAAGGAAGGAAAATTAAATTAAGTAGATTAAGAGGCATAAGAATTTATATATAAGGAATGAGATTTACACAGAGAAGAGAGGACTGGTGATTTGAGAAAAGAAGGAAAGAAGCTTAAGAATGACATTTACCAAGCAAAATAGAGAAAGATGGATCAAAGAATCTACAAATTGAAAAAGAGATCAATGGAGTATATGATGCTAGGATTCAATTGAGCATAAAGGATCTGATTCAAGTATAGTGAGATGTTAATTTTTACAGATCAAAGTTTATTGTTGCTTATTAATATTTATAATAGAGAAATCTCTTAACCGAGTGGATTTGACAATCTTAATTGTAAAACCTAGACTTAGGTGACATTCCAAAAGAGTGTTTGAAGACCTCTAACAAGGCCACTTCTAACAGGGTGAAGATCTTAATATATCTGAGGTAAATCCCATAACAGGGTCACATTTATCAAATGCATTTTTGATCTTTAAGAGGATAAGTTCTTTATCGAGCATACTTCAAAAGGGTAAAATTTTATTGTGGGTTACAATTCCCATAGGCATTTTTAACAAATTGGATTTCCTCATTAAATCCCATGTGTTGGTTTCTTTTTATATTGTTATAGAAACAACAACAATCTCTTCCCTTTATGACTGTTTTTATAGAGGAGCCACCTACAAATATTTGTTCATGCAAGAAAAGGACCAACTGACAAGCACTCTCTTGATACTTCTACTCTTTAGGTCCTACTACACCAAGGGGAGATACCCTGTAATACCTATTGATATATCCAATCTAGTACTATCAAGCAGTATTCTCACAATGACTCAAAATAACTAGGAGATACTAGATAATTGGCTAATTACCCATTGAACATCAACCTTGAAATAGAGCATGAGATAGAAATTATAACAAAATTACACAAATGTAGACTTAATGGATTTTAAATGTTTTCTTTTAGGAAAACACAGCCAATGTGCAACTAGATATGCAAAAAAACAAAACTTATTAGCTTTAGATTAGTGCTTTATCCATTGCGCTATATTCTGACTCAGATACAGTATACCAAAATTAATGTTCACCAGAGATTTCAAATCATAATACAACCATCCCAAAACCCCTACTACTAATAGAATCCTATCATGTGTCAGATGAATCTATGCATAAATCAGAGCCTAATTTAATCTGATCCTAGATCATAACTCTTAAATAAGTACATAAACACAGAGAAACTATGCTAATGAATTAGAAAATTCATAATTCATATGACACATAACACATGAGAGATTGGAATCTGGATCTTTGTATTAAATTCATAAAATCTTATTTCAGTATACAAAAAGTACTCAGAGTTAACCTCTTTAATAACCTACAAAAGATCTCTCAACTTTTTATTTCTGACTTCTTACACTATCTAGTACAAATCATACTATCTTTCCCATCTTGATCGAAAACTTTAATAAAATGGTTTACAATAAAAATTTACCAGCCCTTTCCAATGAGCTTGGGAATCCTTTTATAGATTAGGATTGAAACAAGCTTCAGATCATTTGGAATAAGGACAAAATCACTGACTCACTTAAAATACAAAATAGATAATGGAGTGATAACCACTCTTGTTACAATAGATATTTGACAAATTTTGTCTTTTGACCGCTTGGTACTTGTAACTGCTTCAAAGCTGTTCGACATGAGCCATCTAGATTATGTTGTCGTCCATGTTGGTCATGTAGGATCTTCACTCTTTAACTATATCATCCAATCTATTGAGCTTCATCATCCACCTGCATGTCATCACCTTCTCCTGGATCAACTATTGTGTACTTGTCTTTCCATGAAGTGTACACCTCATCACTCAACCAGTTGAAGTTAAGGACCTCATCCTTTCTATTTTTAATCTCCCTCCAAGTGCCATTTGCATTCTCAATTTCCTATGACCAAAATGCAAAAAATGCTCTGGCTTTACCAACTATCTCAACGGTCTGAACAAACAGCAATGTCCTTTCCAGTGTAATTATGCTATTGGTCCTTACTGCCAATGCTTCAATCATTTGTCGATGGCATAATGCTTCATCTTTAATATCTTCATTTTTCTTAAAGAGATTTGGAAACATCTCATACCGGTCCTTTGAATATTCCTTTTTCAGGGCCATTACTTTTCTTATGATAATGCTCCTTCTTATGTCCATGTCCATGAGCAATTTTACACATTTATGAGTGCCAGTTAAAACAATGTCAACATTGTTTTCCTTTTTACAAGTGGTGTGGAAGAATTTTAATTATCCTCCCTTACCTTTCCATCTATTCACCAATTGGTCCAAATTGTCTTTATCTGCATTGTATTCATTCATCATGCTGACAATTTTATTTCCTTGTGCATAAATGGCAGTAGGCACCAATTCATGAGTACAATGCATGAGGGTGTTATGTATTTTATCTGCATATTTTTGTTTCACCCATGCCTCTGTTTCTCTGAAAGTTGCAGACTATTCAACCCATTCTTTCTTTTTCCTCTCTAGCTCTGTTCTTTCAGCAATTAGTCTTGATTTTTCTTGCTCCAACTCCTCTAGTGTGGTTGGGTTTGATGGTGTCGGGGAAGGAGGATAAGTAATGACTGGGCTTGATGATGAAGGCTGATGGGGATCCTATGTGATCATCCTCTGCGGCACAAATGGAACTGTTTGTGTTCCTTCAAGGAAATCAATTCTATTGTCCTTCTCAATAGATTTAATCTTCTCATCATTGTAGGCCTTCATGACAATTTCACATTTCTCTGTTAGGATTTTGAGTGCCTTTTCTTGTCTCTCATCCACCTTTAAACTTAATTTTGTAGTTTTTAGGGTAAGGTTAGTTGCATCCACACCTGATGTATCTGAGACTCTTCTCACAATAAGGCTACCTGCCTATTCATCTTGATCATCTTCATCAGATACCCTGTGGCATTTATTTCTCATATGCCACATGAAAAGGGCTACATGATCTTCACTAAATTTCACTCCTTTAGATGCTTGTCTTGCCTCTGTCTCGTTAGTATAGAAGTCTTTGTTTCCTTTCTCATAGCATCGAAGAATATGGCATTTGTAATATCCCACTCTGGAAGTATCAGTACTCCATCCTTCCTTACTATTGCCCTTCCTTCCTCAGGAGTTATCTTTTAAAACTTGGATATCATTTCCTGTTTGATCTCATTTTCAATCTCTTCCTTACTCCTTGCAGGTTCCTCATTTTGGTTTTGTTGGAATTTTTCTTTAAATTCATCTATATGGGTTCTCCATAAAAACTATAAGAATGCCATGGCCTTGATAAAATTGTCATCAGAAAGAAATTCATTACTATCATGTTGAGTCAAGGGGTCTAGTTCCTTCCCAGCATATTCTGCAATAGTTAAATCTAGTGAAGCATGCTTTAGAACTTCAGGCACCCCTTCTTGTAATTCTTGGGTTGTGACAATTATTTGTCCAGCATCTCCCATCTGTAGCAACTATTCTACTGCTGCTTTTTCATCTATACATAGTGGAGATTGGGAAGGAGAATACACATTTTCCTGTTGTTTTTGTTGTTCTCCTTCTACTCTTTGCATTTTCTGGGGATGGAAATGATTGGGTATGGGGGTCTAATGGCCTCTTCCCCTTTGGATCCAGGGTCTTCTCAGCTTCTGGAAAGACTGTATTGTACCCTCTTCTTTGGTAAACCACATATTTCCCTGGGGGAACATTTCTGGTTGGAGCTATCCTTCTCATCATTTCCTTTGCCCTTTTTGGCTCTGTTTGTAAAATATTGGCCCTTTTTTTATTCATTTCCTGCATTATATCCTCAAACATCTCCATCAATGATTATATCTTCTTGGCCCAAGCTGAAAATCTTTCAATGGGTCATACAACTTGTCAAAATGTTGCACAAAATCTAGGCTCTTTTTATATGCCAGCCACTTGTCCTTTTTTATTTCCTTCTCTATTCTGTCAAACTCATTTCTGATTATGTCCTCAGGGAAATTGAATTGGTGATTCAACACTAGGCACTTTATTTTTTCTTTGAACATATCTTTGATGAAAGCTTCAGGGTCAGCACACCTTGAAACTATAGTACTCAAATGGTAAGGGGCCATATATTTATCTAGGTGTTTCCACCCTCCCTTTGTGATGATAAACTGATGGGCTACTTTAATTGTAGGAAAAATAGTTCCTTTCCCTCTTCCTGTTAGAGCTTCCTCCTGCAGACCCCCAATATGTCTTATTATTTCTGCCAATCCTAGCTTGATAGGTACTCTGTAGGGTAATATATAGGGGATTCCCTTGAAACCATAAACTCTGAAAACTATTGACATAGGGTAGAGAATGACATCTCCCCAATTATGCACTATTTTCAATTCAGGACTATATTATTTAGGTTTTAGTAATTGCAAAAGTGTCAAAGGCATCCTAGGATCATCATTTAGAAATAATTCCCTAATTCAAGCAGCAAAACATCTATCAAAATTTATGTAACTTGCCTCCTTGTTGTCCCATGACATGTCTACATTCCACAGTTGTACAGGCGTTTCCTTGTCATCTTTGACTTTTGTCAATTTCATCTCTCTTTCAAAATAGTTTGCCCCTTTGTATAGGAACATGTGCATTAACAGGGAATACCACGTGAAATGTTTGGTTACCTTGCCATTTTGGATGCCTATCAATCCTTCATGTATTAAATCTGCAAGGTATGGAGCAAAATAAAAAAATTATGGCCAAATGGGGGTGCAAAATCTGTACCATCATGAACATGTAGTCGATGGACATATCCTTCTCTTCATCATCCCCATAGATCTGACATAAAGCCCTATATGTTCCTATGGCCTTCGGGTGAAATAGTCTAATTTGAAAGGCTCCTTGGTTCTTGGGCCTACCATGATCAGATCTCCAATTTTGTTAAAATATTATTTTAATGGCCCATTTCTTAGATAATCCTTTTGAGCTTCATACACTTCTGTGAATTCTTTGAAATCAATTTTATTCATTTGGGTATCTTCTCCACTCAACCTAAATACTTTCCTAATTTATTTTGCAGTTATGCTAACCATGATATGTCCATTCTTATCCCTGACTATCATGGATATCTTGTCATACTTGTCTGTTATTTGCATAAGCATATCAATATCCATGAAAATCCCAGGCACTACTAACTTGCCCACATCAAATTGCCATATATTTCTATTAGGAGCAAAAGCATTTCTCTGGCCAAAAAGTACTCTGAATAGAACCAAACCAGTCATACCTATACTAGCATCCCTAGCCCATTGTCCTAGATCGTACAAACCCTCACCAATTTTCAAGTGTGGACTCTTGGGGACCATTTCTTTGAATTTTGTCGAATCATTTATCACCCTAGTTAATTGTTGTAGTAAATCATCACATACGTTTATGTCCTGATAATTCACATGGCCCTTGAACTCTCTCCTAGGCATCATCTTGAATTTAAAATCTTTATAGTCTAATTATTTAACAAATTTGACAGAATATGGTAATTGCAAGCCCTAATAATTCTTTAGATTTTGGAATTCAGACAAGACTTGCACCAAAAATTTACCCATTATGCAAACAACCTCGAAGTTAAAACACAATCACTGTAGCTTTCTTTTTCTCCACAAATTTTATAATTATGATAATCAAGAGTTGAATGATCAAACACGTAAAAATCCCATTACTTCTGAGCATTAAATTCTTTACTTTGGAAGCACGCGTTCGCCATTACTTCACCTGAGTTCAAACTCTTGCGGCTAACGGTTTGGAATTGCTAAAATGACACCTTTGAATTATGAACGTCGATCCAAACATCTTTTCTTTGCATTGGATGGCTCATAGTAATTGTTTTACAACATTCTTCTCCATGGACACATGGCTTCATGTCGCAATCCCTCAAAGGTTAACCCTCGGTCATTTTCCATCACAGGTGTTGCCCAATTTTTCATTCCTTGTGCAACTTTACTCTTGGCCCTTATACCCCTTGAAAACCCTAAGTCCTTCATGTTTAAACGAGGTAATAACCCTAGCCATTGGCTCTTATGTTTTGAAGTTACTTTTTCGCATCACTTATGGCATGTGCTTTTTCCTTGTCGCTTCGTCGCGTGACCCTAGGCGAATATTCCTTTTCTTCTCCCGACTCTGTGTTTCCTCTGTGTCATGTAGTCTCTTAACATGTTGGAATATTCCCTCTGCGTCTTTCGACTTAGCATTTGTTCTTTGGTCGCGAGGTTGCTAGATCTATGTCATAAGTCACATAAAGAATGGGACCCGCCCTCAGTCGCTTGATCGCGAGAAGAACTCGACAGTCAGTGAAACATCTTCCGACTTTGCGATTTACCTTGGGTCACCTTGTCGCCAGAGCAGAATGATGACTCAGTGTCCCAGTGTGCAGAAAAGTAACCAGTGGCTGTGTGACAGATGGCATAAGACGTGTGGATGCGGGCCCTCAGTCGGGTAATCGCCAGACAAAGTAAATTGGTCAAGCGACTTCGAGACTCAGTATTTCTTTGCCCTTAGTCGCGGGATCGCAAAACAAGTTAAGGGCATAGTCCTTTGTCTAGCGAATTAACGGTGGCCGTCCGATGCAAAGCTCAGAGGATCCTACGGTGGTCGCTAAGTCTGGTGATCAAAATGCCCTACAGAGAAAATACTCCTGACTCAGCGATAGGGGTAGTCAGGATGTCGCTAGAAGGATTAAGGGACACGTGCTGACTGTTAAGATAAGTCAAAGGGCTCGGTACTTGGTTCTCCTGACTTGGCGACTGGTGTGGTCGCGCAGTCTCAAAGTGAAAAGATAGCATCTGGCGACTGGGCGACAACCGTGGCGGTCATGAGAGGCAGTTAGGCGCAAGGTCGCGGGACGGATGGTGAGTTAAGGTTATCTCCTCGTGACTTTGATTTCATACAGTCAAGATATCGCCAGATCTGGACTCGGGTTTACCAAGGGTAAAAAGTGCTTTGTCGCCAGGTCGTGAGATTTAACCAGGGTCAAGGACCGATGCTCGCGACAAAGAGACTAACGTTCAGTCGCGAGGTCGCAGGACTTTGAATTTGAAAGATTGGCGGCAGATTTGGCGCTATGAATGCTTGACAGTCATGGTTTCTTTGTGCTCGTGTTCCAGAATTGATTAGAAGGGTCTAATTGCAGAAAGGCCATGCACAGAGAGTCTGTTGATCCATAGATTAGATTTGTTTCAATGTCGGTGAAGAAAGGGAGATTCAAAGACGTGGAAAGAGATACAGAGTCCAATCAGAAGTTATTGCTCTCAGTTGCAGTTGGCTAAAAGGCATGGTCATGATCGAGGACTCATTGATGAAGAATTGAGCGGCGGCCGTCAGGGGTCACTTCTAGTCCTAGGAGACTATGATCAGTTGGCGAGCATTCATGACAGAGGCCTACTTGCAGAGTTGGGCTGATGGACTCAGGTTGCGTGTCTACGGGCATGGTCCAGTACAGGGATGGGCGCAAAAGAAATCTGATCTGATCGAGAGTTATCTTGGTATACATTTATGACCAGATTAGATTTTGTCCTAGGGTCAATTATTCTATTGTAAAAAATCTGTAACCCTAGTTAGGTTTTGGAACTCCTGCCTGCGTGTAGTTGGAGGTGGATGTATTTAAAAGTTTTTGAGAGCCTTAGTGCTCAGGAGATCTTGGCATTTTTTGTAAGGAGAATTCATTCTTCCCAGGAGCTATCTGAGGCATCTTTTCTGCCCTCTGGCTTTTACATTCTGTAGTTTTCTCATTGGTTATACAAACATTTTGGAGGTACTTTGTGATAATTCTTCATATCCCTATGCTTCCTTGTTTGTATTATCTCTTATTGGATCAAAGTTTATGAATGCTGATTAATGGACATTGGGGTTCCTAGTTCCTCTCATTTTCTGCAATTCTG
>MU225706.1:386051-397117 GCA_018584345.1 Thuja plicata
CTATCTAGTGAGTTGTAACTTATTTGACCTGGTTCTTCCATTAGTTCCATTCCTCTACACTGAGATCCAAGCCCTAATTTCGGTGCATCACCTAGTAGGTAGTTTTCTTTCAGTCATTTCCCTTTCAAAGCAATCCTTCTAACCCTTTTCCCCTCAAGTTTGCTTTCCTGTTTGACAAGCAAATTAAGGTGATTATCCAAGAGGAACCAGCCTAGAATCTGGAGGTCTCATCTCGGTTAGCATAAGGTCCCACAACCTTGAGATGATTCCCTTGTTATACTGGATTATCAAGACCAAGAGAGCTTGAGATCAGAGGCGCGAATTTAGTGTATAACAACAGGCTTTGCACGCACCGTTAGATCTTCTTGAAGATTCTAACCCTTTACCTTACTTAACGTTGACAGAGGGTCCCAGCACTTAGGACACACATCACCACGGCGCATTGCCTTGATGACTAAATTTTGATCACTTTATCCTTCAGTCTTTACGCCATCCATCTGATCTTGCTTAACTTTTACTATCTTTAACACATCTCTATGGCCTACAGCTTTGATCTCCTAGGACACGTGGCAAAGTGTAGCAATGCCTTAATGGTTAAAACCACCGCATCTTTCATTTGAGGCTTTGTGCAGCCATCAGATCTTCTTTAACCTGTGACACCTTTACCCAACCAACTTTATATTAACCGCAGTCTGCAACTTGCCTGGATGGGCACATGTCACAATAGCGCAATCCCTTAAAGGTTATCCTTCAGAATCTCATCATTGTAGGTTAACACCAGCCGTTAGATCTTCTCAAATATGCTTTGTATTTAATGAATCTTTAATCATCTTCCAGACCCACTAGATACCACGTGGCAACATAGCGCGTTCCCTCAATGACTATTGTATGCGCATCTTCATTATAAGCCTTTTCGCCAATCATTGGATCAAATCTAACATGTACTCATTTTAACTTCATCTGCTCATTCATGTTTGGGCCCACTAAGGACACGCGTCACCATGGCGTGATCCCTTGAAGTTAACTCACTCGCATCTTTGGGATAAAGGTAATGTGTGAGCCGTTGGATGAAAAATCATCTACGAATATTCTTCAATCTGTATCTTTGATGTATCTTGTCCCGCCAAAGACACGTGGCACAATGGCACGTTGCCTTGAAGATTAAAATTTGATCACCTTCTCATCGTGGGAATGCACGAGCCGTTGGATGAAAATACATTAGATCGACATATAACATTTGAATAAAATCTTGCGGATTTTGAACTTAGGAAATAAATAAAGAGCACGCCGTTAGGATACTCACAACTTAATGAATGTGAACATCTTTTAAAAGGACACATGTAAGACATGACTTAAGTGGAAAAAATTAATAGAGAAGTAGAAACCACTTCAACACATAGGGTTTTAGCACCAAATTTCACACTTAGAAACATGACAACAAGGGTTTCAAAAATTATACAAGTCTCTATTTCAAATACAAGCCATGGGCCCATTTATTTTGGAAAAAAATTTAACCAGGCCTAACAATGGCTCTTTCTAGGGATGAATACCTCCTGTAGGTGTTACAAGAATTTAGAATCTCGGGGGAGCAGACCAACTTATAGGAAAATAAAACTACGCACACAACAGGAAAGCAAACTAAGCTAAGATAGAAAGAAACACACTTGCAGAAACACACTATGTACACAATCCTAATGTTAATGGATAATTAGACTTAATGAGAAGTATAACTTCAAGAACTGTCCATGATCTGGCAGTTCTTAAATATTTCCAGTAAGATCTTTTAATAAATATGAGTTTTTCCCATACCTTTCATGGACAATATAAGGTCCCAGCCAAATTGGTTCAAATTTTCCATGGTTTCCTTTGTCTTCCAACCTGGCATTCCATATGAGAACATAATATCCCACATCAAACTATCTTGAGATTTCCTTCTTTTCATACAAGTTCTTCACCTGCAATTGATTTTTTTCATTTTTCATAGAAGCTTACCTCCTGGCTTCATCTAACTCCACCAGGTCATCAATCCTCAATCGCATGTAATTATCAATATCATCATCATAAGTCTGAATAAACTTGTACATCTACATCAAATTATTTTGGGTCAATATTGCTTGGATCCCATAGACTAGATCAAAAGGCGCACATCCAATGGCCTTTTTTGATGTCACCCTATCTTCTCATACATCCAATGTTAACATTGAATCCCAGGCCTTCTTGTTTGTATCCAGAACTCTTTTAATAATCTTGAGGAGGCTCTTGTTAGTGGATTCAACTTGGCCATTTCCTTGTGGGTGGTAAGGTGTAGAGTAAGAGGTCTGAATACCATATTTAGCACAAAAATTGACATATTCCACAGATTTAAAACACATGGAATTATCTGAGATTATCTTCTCCGGGCACCCAAATCTAGTAATTATGTTCTTCAGTAGAAAAATCAATCACCACTTTACTTGTATCTCTCTTAGTGGGGATTGCTTCCACCCACTTGGTAAAGTAGTCTGTAGCTACAATAATCCATGAATGTCCTCCACTGGACTTTGTAGCTATCTCTCCTATAAAATCAATACCCCATTGCTAAAAAGGGGCTTGAACTTCTACTGGTGTAAGGGGCACATTACTTGAGAATTTTAGCTTACCAGAGAAACGCTAGCAAGCATCATATATTTTAACCAGTTGATAAGAATTTTAAAAATAGTTGGCCACTAGAATCCTTCTCTTAAAATCTTATGTTTAGTAGTCTTGGCCATGTAATGGACACCACCCACTCCATTATGCATCTCTTGTAGGATCATGTATGCTTGTTCTTTATCAACATATTTAAATAAAATTCCTTCAGGGTTCCTCCACCACAAATCATCTCTGATCAGGGAAAAATGGATTGCTTGTAATTTTAATGTTCTTTTCTTATTCTCATCCATGCCCTATGGATAGTTCATTCTTTGCAAGTAATAAATAATGTTAGTGTACCAGTCACAATGGTCAAGGTTACAAATGAAATGTCTATGTTCTTCTTCTAGCGTATTAATGTGATTAGCATCCAAGTTTGCACTAGCCATCAATTTGGCTAAACCCATCCCTCTAACCAATTTAGTGATTTGGATTTCTATATTGAACTCTTGAATCCTATTGATCCATCTACATCTCTTTCCTGACACCTCTTGTTGAGTAAAGATGGCATTAACTGCTACTGAGGGAACATAAGCCACTACAATAGCACCTATTAGATAACACCTAAAATATTTTAGAGCCTTTACTAATGCATAGGCATACTTATCAGTTATATCATATTTGAGCTCTACAACCTGTAATGATTTGCTAAAAAAGTAAATAGGATGCTCAAACCCCTCTTCATTTTTCTATAACAATACAGCAGCAATAGTGTGACAAGATGCAAATGAAAAATATTCATGGGCTTTGAATAATCAGGAGTTCTCAAGATAGGGGCATCCTTAATAGCTTGATTAATCTCTTGAAAAGACTTGGTGGCCTCCCCATCCCATTCCATTTTAGCATCCTTCTTTAACATCTTTGAAATTGGTCTACTTTTCTCAGCAAAGTTAGTGACAAATCTTCTGAGAAAATTTACCTGTCCTAAGAAGGATTGAATTCCCTTGACATTTCTTGGGATGGGCACTCTGTCAATAGAAGCTACCCTATGTGGGTCAATTCTAACCCCTTCCTTTGAAACAATGTGACCCAATAACTTACCTTTTGTCACTCCAAAAATGCATTTCTTGGGATTGAGAGAAATCTAAAATTCTAAGGCTCTTTCAAAAATCTTTTCCAAGTGCTCACAATGTTGTTCTTCCTTCTTTGAATAGGTTGTGAGATCATCCTGATAGACCTCAAGAAATTTCTGCAGGAAGTCTGAGAATGCAACATCCATGGCCCTCTGGAAAGTAGCCCCAACATTCATTAAACCGAAATGCATCCTCACATACACATATGTTCCCCAAGGCATGGTAAAAGAAGTCTTAAACTACTCTAACTCTTTGACCATAATCTGGTTATACCCAAAGAATCCATCCATCATGGACATAAGTTCACATCCAGTGACTCTCTACAGCATATTCTCCATGTTAGGGAGAGCATAGTTATCTTTTAAGGAAGATATGTTCAAATTTCTGAAATCCACACACAGCCTAATATCCCCATTCTTCTTTCTGACAGGGAGTAGATTGGAAACCCAGGAAGAATGCCTAATGGGTTTAATTATCCCAGCATCTTTCATCTTTTTCAATTCCTATTCCATTTTAGGCCTAAGGGTGGGATTTATGGGTCTTTGCTTTTTCCTAAAGGGCTTGGCATCTTCTTTCAATGGAATTTCATGTTGAAGCAGTTCCTCATTATATGCCTTTAGGTCATCAGATGTCCAAGAAAAAATGTTTTTGTATTTCCTTAAAAGATAAATTAGATCCTTCTTCACCTCGGGTGACATTTTTTTACCAATAAATAAGTTCTTGGGAACTTCTTCTATTCCCACATTAACTTCCTCCAAATCTTTAGATCTATTTACACATGTAAAAGAGTATGGTTTGTCCTTACTATCAAAGGCCCTCTCCAAAAGAACTAGTTCCTTTGTGACTTTATTTGACTTTAGATGCAATATTTCCTTCCCCAAGATAGTATCCTTTCCATCAATGTTTTTCACATACTTTGTGAAATCTATCTCTTTGTTGTCAAAACTTGCATCACAATAAAAAAATCTAAGAATATCTACACCATCATCAAATACTTGCCAGCTGTCCACATTGTCAGGTATTGAAGGCCTAGTCTGAACTTCTATTTCAAAAATTCTAGGAAAGGTAATGTCTTCTGGCCTTAAATCAATGTTAGCTAACAAATCTGTCAATCCGTTTTGGCTCCTATCCATCCAGTCAATACCAAATGCATCAAAACTTTCTAACTCGTCCCATACTACATTTCGGTATTGCTTCAATCTATGGTTCTTTGATGCATATTTGGATTTGATCTGAGACAACACTAACTCAAAGTCTCCAATAACTCTGATGTATTTGATTCCATGTATTGCAGCTAATATTAGACCTATTAACAGAGCCTCATATTCTGCCACATTGTTTGTACAAGAAAATAGTAGAGAAAATAAAAATTTGAAGGTTTTTCTAGAGGGATATATCAACAAAACTCCACCACCAGCCCCGTCTCTAGAACTGGTACCATCAAAATACATTATCCATAACTTAGTTTGTTTAGATAAATTACTTACATCTTCTGACAATAATGCAGGTTGTGATCTTCTTGCGGCTTGACTTTCCTGCACTTGAAACGACCCCATCTCAATATCCAAGAAATAATTCATGTTGTTATCATCATGTTCCTCAATCATATGAGGAGTTCTGGTTTCCCTTGATACTTTGATGTTTTCACCATTTACGTTGAAAGTGGAAAATGATAAATCACATTGAATGCTTCCCCCCATAGATGCACTCCATTTTCTTGATAATAACATTTCATATTGGGGGGGAATGTCTACAACCAACACACTCATAGTTAGCACTTTATCTGGGAAAGCTGCCAATTTATAAGGCAAAGCCTTAATAGTGCCTATGAAAGGCACTTCTCTGGAATCCATAGCTTGGCATCTCCCATGTGGAGTGTCTACTTTTAGTCCCATAGACCACATGACTTCTGCAGGCATAACAGTGTTGGATGCCCCAAAGTCAATCATGCAGTTCTTCAGCATTTTTCCATTTATTAACAATGTTAGGAAAAAGGGATGAACAGTTTTAGCAGTAGTGCTAACAATATTGGTATCTAAATAAATTTGAGGAATCTTTGATACAAGTTCATCAGATTCCTTTGATGATTTATCCTTAGTGTCTGCCACTTTCTTGTTTTTCTCTGGTCCCATAGTTTTAGTAGAGCTAACACTCTTCACCCTTGTCAGAGTCTTTTCCTAATGCTCTCCTATCCTCATCATTTCTAATAGAGGCACCTTAACAGTTATCTGAGACAAAATTTGCCCCATATAAACAGGGGTGTATGTCATATCAGAAATGTGTGATTTCTGATTTGTGCAATCTGCATCTTCTGCTTGAGTAGCCAGTTTAGCTTCATTTCCCTTATGTGGTTTGTCCTCTTTTTTGGGATGAGGTATGGAACTCTCTGGTGTTTTCATATTTTCCTTATACATAATTGGGCTAGTAGGTTTGTTGCCCTTCTTAATCAAAATCTTATTAGTACCTTCAGCCTGTTTCTCCTTTTCCTATGGCCTTTTGGTACTATTTGGGGTATCCTTGATAAATATACCAACAGGTTTTCCATCTGCATTTCCAACTACTCTGTTTCTTAAAACATAATTACCCCTTTCTTGTGCAACCATATTAGTTGTGATCTCAGCTATCTCTTCATCAGACGGCCTTCTCAAAATAGGGGTCTCATCACATCCTTCTGCATTACATCTCATATTATCAATCTCCCAATCCTGTATGTCACAATCATCAGGCTGATAATATGTTTCATCATTTACAAGTGAGGAATTCATAGCACAACCATTGTCATCATATTCTTCCTCTTCATCTTCTTCATTTTCTTCAGTGGAAGAAATTCTGGCAACACTAACACAATATTCAGGATTGTGTGGAGACTGACAAGGTACACACCAGGGATTTTCACTGCACATATTTACAGAGGTTTTATGCAGGGGGTCAATATTTTTTACATTAGACTTATCCTTCTTATGTGGGACAATAGGTTTCCCATCTTTCTACTGAGTACTATAAGGATAGTTCTGCATCCTAGGTTGTCTGTTAAAATTGCCATAAGAAGGTTTGTCATTATTTGAAACCCTACTGTGACTACTCTCTCTAGGCTTTAGATTTTTTAAATCATTTAGAATCAACTTAAGGCTATCATCCTCCTTAGGTTTAGAACTCAAGGGTTTATCTGATTCTTTATTATTATACCTAGTGGGTTTCCAATCTTCTCTCCTACCCACTTTCCCTGAAACTCTTATGTATGTCTCAATGTTTACTTCTACCTTATATGCTTCCCTAATATTTCTAGGGTTCTTATCTCTTAACAAATAACCCATTTTTGCATCAAAAGCATTAAGATAGGTAGTGATACATACCTTGTCATCTAGTCTCATTACTTGTAGCAACTTGTGCATTGCCCTTTGGAATATGATATTGAATTCCACCACCTCTTCATTAGGGTTCTTCTTTATGTTGTTGAACTCATTCAACATGAACCCTTCAGTAGTCTTGTCCCCATATTGGTCCCTGAAACATTCCTTCATCTCATCCATGGACCCAATACATTCATGGGGCAATCCTCTAAACCATTCCCTAGCATCCTCAATTAATGATTGCAGAAATAATTTCATCATAACATCATCATTTGCAATTTCACAGTCATCAACCATATCCATAAAATGCTTCATATTTTCTTCACATGTTATAACATTATTCCTAGAAAATTTAGGAAGATTGTCCCTAATCTTTTTTGAAATTTCATTTCGATAACCAGGAATGCCAAGGAAAATAAATTGTTTGTACCTTTTAGTATAGACAGGAGTTTTTTGAGATGAAATGTTACCTTGAGTACTTGTGTTGCCCAAATTTTCCATCTTATGCAATTAGGCCTAATTCTGTGTTTGCCTCCCAAAAATGGCCAAGATCCTTTTCAAAATCTTGCTTTTTGTCTCATCGCGCAATCGCAAGCCATATATGTCAAGTCGTTCAAACTGCACGACTGAGCGGGTGCAGCGCAGAAGGTGTATCGCGCAGTCGTGATGTCTGTTCCTTGTCAGGTTTCAAAACTGTGATTCAGTGACGAGTAAAGTAAACAAATGTCGCGCACTCGCAAACAGTCATAAAGTGAAGTTTGTAGGCCCGCGAGTTGGCGATGAGTTCAGAGCAGAAGGCCATCGCGCACTGTAAACGTAAAGAAAGATCAGTTCACAAGCGTGCGACGAGAAAAAATAAGGCTCGTCGCTCACTCGCCGAGCAATGAAGATAAAGGGCGAGCAACTTGCGAGTGTGCGACCGAGGAAAGAAGTGGTCATCGCGCAGTCGCCGAGCAATACAGATCAAAGGAAAATGGCTCGCGACTAAGCGACTAAGTGGTTGTTCAACACTATCGCTCAGTCGCCAGTGGATAAAGGTGAACCAAATGCAGCTCACGACTGGGCGACAAGCTGAAGGATAATGTCATCGCGTGGTCGCTGATCAAATTGGATGAATCACAAGGGGCTCGCGATCTTGCGACGAGTTAAAAGAAGACATCATCGCTCTGTCACCAGTCCTTGCAGACAAAAGAAAAGGCACCTGCGAGTGTGCGATTAACAAAAGCAGGGGCTCATCACATAGTCGCCGAGCAATGAAGACAAAGGAAAAAGAACTCGTGGGTGTGCGATTGGCAGAAAGAGAAGAGATATCGCTCGGTCGCTCAAAATTCAAAAGGTCATTTTAGAACAGACAGTGACTGTGCGATAAAGGAATAACTGAAGGGTAAAGTGCATTGGCACTCAGTCGCTGAGACCCAGGTAATTTCAGAGATCGGCTCGCGAGCTTGTGACCAAGTAAAAAGATAGATGCCGTCGCTCACTCGCACATGAGATTAAGACAGAATATGCAGAACAGAGATAATTTGCTCATTTTGCAGGGGTTTCCAAAGTGGATCAGAGCATTCTAAATTATAGGAAATTATGCACAGAGCTGTCTGTCGATCCCAGGATTAGATTTGTTTTAATATCGATAACGGAAAGGAAATCCAGGGTGCGACCGAGTAAAAGAAAGATACTTTTCAAAGGGAAAGATTAGATATTTTCTCAGTCTCTGAGGATCAGATATTTTACAGATAAAAGATCAGATTTTTGAAAAGGTCAGAGGGTGCAATTTTGGGGGCTGCAGAGTAGTTATTGTAATTCAGAGACTTTGGTGACCCTTCTAGAGGGATAAGATCACTTCTGTAGAGGAGCATTTATGTTGATATTTTGAAAGGATGACTTTCAGAGATAAGCGGTGGCTGGACAAGCTAGAAGATCTTATCAGGAAGTTATTGCTCGCCAAAAATGCAGTTGGCTAAATTGTATAAATATGAGTTGAAGACTCATTATCACCAGTTCTTCTTCTTTTTTGACTTGCTTGTTTTTTGTAACTTGTTCTAAGTTCCTGACAGAGGCAAAGAGAATTTGTAACTCATTTTGAGAGATAATATGCAGAGTTTGAATTCTTGGAACCAATTTATTGAGTTGTGTCACCCTTGTCTCTTTTATGCTTGTTTGTATGTGTTGTAGATGGTAGATGGGTTAAATGTGAAAGATTTTATTTCCTCTTAATTCTGTCCCTTCGTAGCATCTACTTGCAGAAGAGTATGTTTGCTTGCAGGTTGTAACTCGTGTCTTATGTTTGAGCTGTTAACTGTGAAGTCTTTCCCCTTAACTAGTTTCATCATGACCTTGTTATGAAATATTTATGCATGCCTATACAAGAGATTTGTGTTTTACCTCTAATTCAAAGTTAGTTGACCCAGGGTTTTGTCCTCTGTGTGTTATGTTTTCATGTCAATTTCGGTGCATCACCCAGTAGGTAGTTTGCTTTCAGTTATCTCCCTTTCCATGCAATCCTTCTATCCCTTTCCCTCCAAAGTTTACTTTCCTGTTTAAGAGCAAGCTAAGGTGATTATCCAAGAGGAACCAGCCTAGAATCTGGAGGTTTCATCTTAGTTAGCATAAGGTCCCACAACCTTGAGATGACTCCCTTGTTATACTGGATTATCAAGACCAAGAGAGCTTGAGATCAGAGGCGCAAATTCAATGTATAACATTTCTGGCACACCCAGTGGGACGGTAAAAGAAGTTCATTACAGAACATTATGTTATCTCTGATATGCAGGTCACATAATACAAGCTTTTAAGAAGTTGTTCTAACAAGTATATCTGGCGACTCCGCTGGTTTCAAAGTTTCAAGCCAGCCTTGTTTAAGGTATATGAAAAATATTGCAACTAGGAACAAAACTCACTGAATTTTCAAAGTTGCCCTTGAAGAGAGGTCACAAAGGCAGGTAAACTCAAAGGGAGTCCCCTGCAAGGAGAGTTCAATCTACACCTCCTGATTCATCAGAAAGGAGACCTTTTTCTTTTCATTCCAGAAGAGGAAGATCTCTAACCAGAGATCTAGAAGAAGAAGATTCAAGTACAGCTCATATTTTTGTGAATCTTCAAGTTTCAGCTCCTGCAATGGCTAGAAATTTTGCCTTTGCACCTTTCAATCAAGGGAGCCCGCTGAATTTTGCAGTGCATCATGATGTGCCCTTGGTGGCATTAAAATTTTTTCCTGATTTCACAGGTGAACGGAAGATCACAACTTTTGAGCACATAAGAGATGTGACTACCATCTGCAGCATCCATAAAATTACTCAAGAAGATGTAGCCACCAAGTTATTAGCAGCATCTCTAAAAGGTAAAGCTCTTGAATGGTTCAGAACTTTAGCTGTTGGGTCTATTACTTCTTGGGATGAATTAGGGGATGCGTTAAGTAAGCATTTTGAGGATAAATCAGATAACTTGTCTCTGGTTGAGCAGTTAACAACCACTAAGAGAGACCCTCAAGAACAAATGACAGATTACAATAGTAGATTCCTTAAGACATGGAATAGAATTCCAGTTTCAATCAGACCATCAGCAGACCATGCCTTTTTATACTATTTACAAAGTCTGAATGGTCAAATATCTATCATGATCCAGTCTATGGGAGGCACTTCCTTACCCCAAGCTTTTGACATAGTTGTCAGGGCTGAAAATTGTTTGATTCAAGCAGGAATGACAGCTAGAAGACCACCAATGCCTATCTTTCCTAGCCTTCAACCCATTGCTCCTGCACAAGTGCCCCCATTTATCGCTATTCCCATATTGGCTTCCCAAGCTAGTACTAGTGGCCAGGAACATGCTAAGGCAGGCTTTTCTCAGGAATTGCAAGAAATAAAGAGTAGCCAAGCTACTAGTATGCAAGAAATGACAAGCTTGCTACAAACCTTGACAAAGGAGGTTACAAACTTGAAGAAACAAAATCAAGGTGTCAGACCATCCTTCCAACAAC
>MU225706.1:404706-457774 GCA_018584345.1 Thuja plicata
GCCTAGAATCTGGAGGTTTCATCTCAGTTAGCATAAGGTCCCACAACCTTGAGATGACTCCCTTGTTATACTGGATTATCAAGACCAAGAGAGCTTGAGATCAGAGGTGCAAATTCAGTGTATAACAACTTGAAGTGGTAGCATTTCCAGAGTCAACGGGTGGTGGTAAATTTATTCCTAAATTTAGAGACAATTTAGGGCCAGCACCAACAGAATGAGAACCAGAGGTTTGTCTGATAAATTCAATTTTCTTCTTCATTTCAAGAGCAGAGGCTTCCAATTCAGCCTTTTAAAATTCCTTGGATATTATCTCCCTCTCTCTTTTGGCTCTCTCTAGTTTTGTATCAAGCTTCATCATGGGATCCATCATACTCCCTTTGCTCACTAGCTCCTTTATTTCAACAGCTGCTCCTTTTGTTTACCTTTGTCCTTGGGCTTTGGTATGTCATACAATTGTTGAACAACAAGTTCATATTCAAGTTTCTCAAGCATAACAGTAGCATTCATTGCCTCCAAATCTCACAATTTCCTTTTTAACTGGTCAGATTGAATCTGAGCATGACTGATTCTTTCCTCCTTTTCTCTTTCTCTTTTTTGTCTCAAGGCAATTTTCTCTCAGATATTCCTTTCCAGCTCAACACTTCTTGAAAAATCTCTTCAGAATCCACAAGAGTTATGTCAGATTCTGAGTTTTCTTCCATGATGGTTCTCTCTCTTCTGTCATGATGGGCATGTGGTCTTTCAGATGAGGGAGAGCTCAGATCACTTGGAGCATTCATATTGTCTTCACCTCTACTCTTGGATCTAGACCTTGTCTCGTGTCCCTAGGACTTACCACAAACCACCTTTCTGGTATATCTAGGAACATCATCAACCCTTTTACTCTGAGAGTAATACTCCCCATAGATTCCTAATCCTGGCTGTGTTTCTTGTTCAACTTCTACGTTTTCTTCTTCATGATTAGGAGGAATGGGAGTATCCATTCTTATGTTCATTCTCTACCTCCAAGCTTGGGGAGTAACTCCAGTAGCATTTCTGTTCATTGATTTCCCAGTTCTGGAAGTGGATGGAATCTCACTTTCCAATTCATTCTCAGGATGACTGTTCATCCTAGATCTGGTATTTTTTGTAACTCATAGCTAGACAATGGTGTATCAGATAATAATAACTCAGCATTGATGTAGAGATTTCTTTGATTCGCCACCCAACAAATAGCTGGGAAAAAACACACTAACTTGAGTAACAAATTTGGTATGAAAATTTTTTACGGGTTACAGACAACAACAAATTCTAAGCACCTATCCCGACAAATTTTCAATGGTAATACTGATCGATGGGATACGCAAAGACACAAATTTGTAATACAATGGTCAACTGACTGGTATTGATAAGTAAATAGGCTAGGAGTCCAGCTCAACTTGAGAAACCTTGTTCACTTATTTCAATGAAAAACTACTCCCCAGCAGAGTCACCATTTTGTTGGTTTCTTTTTATGTTGCAATAGAAACAACAACAACCTCTTCGCTTTATGACTATTTTTATAGAGGGGCCACCTCCCAATATTTTTTCATGCAAGAAAAGAACGAACTGGCAAGCACTCTCCTGATACTTCTACTCTTTAGGTCCTGGTACACCAAGGGGGGATACCGTATAATACCTATTGATATATCCAATCTGGTACTATCAAGCAGTAATATCATAATGACTAAACATAACCGGGAGATACTAGATAATTGGCAAATTACCCTTTGAACATCAACCTTGAAATGGAGCATGAGATAGAAATTATAACAAACTTACACAAATGTAGACTTAATGGATTTTCAATGTTTGCTTTTAGGAAAACACAGCCAATGTGCAAATAGATATGCAACAAAACAAAACTTATTAGCTTTAGATCAGTGCTTTATCCATTGGGCTATATTCTGACTCAGATACAGTATACTGGAATTAATGTTCACCAAAGATTTCAAATCATAATACAACCATCCCAAAACCCCTACTACTAATATAATCCTAGCATGTGTCAGATGAATCTATGCATAAATCAGAGCCTAATTTAATCTGATCCTAGATAATAACTCTTAAATAAGTACATAAACACAAAGAAAACTATGCGAATGAATCAGAAAATTCATAATTCATATGACACATAACACATAACACATAACACAGGAGAGATTGGAATCTGGATCTTTGTATTAAATTCAAAAAATATTATTTCAGTATACAAAAATTACTTAGAGTTAACCTCTTCAATAACCTGTAAAAGATCTCTCAACTTTTTATTTCTGACTTCTTACACTATCTAGTACAAATCATACTATATTTCCCCTCTTGACCAAAAACTTTACAAAATGGTTTACAATACAAATTTTCCAGCCCTTTCCAATGATCTTGCGAATCCTTTTATAGATTAGGATTGCAACAAGCTTCGGATCACTTGGAATAAGGACAAAATCAATGACTCACTAAAAAGACAAAAAAGCTAATGGAGTGATAACCACTCTTGTTACAATAGATATTTGACAAATTTTATCTTTTGACCGCTTGGTACTTGCAACTGCTTCAAAGCTATTCGGCATGAGCCATCTGTAGTTTGTTGTCTTCGATGTTGGTGATGTAGGATCTTCACTCTTTAAATGTATCATCCAATCTGTTGAGCTTTTTCATCCACCTGCATGTCATCATCTTCTCCAGCATCAACCATTGTGTACTTGTCTTTCCAAGAAGTGTACACCTCATCACTCGGCCAGTTGAAGTATAGGACCTCATCCTTTCTGTTGTTAATCTCCCTCCAAGTGGCATTTTCCTTCTCAATTTCCTGTGACCAAAATGCAAAAAATGCTCTAGCTTTACCAACTATCTCAATGGTCTGAACAAACAGCAGTGTACTTTCTAGTGTAATTATGCTATTGGTCCTTACTAGCAATGATTCATTCATATGTCGATGCCATAATGCTTCATCTTTAATATCTCCATTTTTCTTAAAGAGATTTGGGAACATCTCATACCAGTCCTTCGAATATTCCTTTTTCAGGGCCATTACTTTTCTTATGACAATGCTCCTTCTTATGTCCATGTTCATGAGCAATTTTACACATTTATGAGTGCCAGTTAAAACAATGTCAACATTGTTCTCCTTTTTAAAAGTGGTGTGGAAGAATTTTAATTCTCCTCCCTTCCCTTTCCATCTATTCACCAATTGGTCCAAATTGTCTTTATCTGCATTGTATTCATTCATCATGCTGAAAATTTTATTTCCTTATGCATAAATGGCAACAGGCACAAATTCATGAGTACAATGCATGAGGGTGTTATGTATTTTATCAGCATATTTTTGTTTCACCCATGCCTCTGCTTCTCTGAAAGCTGCAGACTGTTTAACCCATTCTTTCTCTTACCTCTCCAGCTCTGTTCTTTCAGCAATTAGTCTTTCTTTTTCTTGCTCCAACTCCTCTAGTGTGGTCGGGTTTGATGGTGTTGGGGAAGGAGGATAAGTGATGACCGAGCTTGATGATGAAGGTTGATGGGGATCCTATGTGATCATCCTCTGCGGCACAAATGGAACTATTTAACTTCCTTCAAGAAATCAATTCTATTGTGCTTCTTAATAGATTTAATCTTCTCATCATTGTAGGCCTTCATGACAATTTCACATTTCTCTTTTATGCCTTTGAGTGCCTTTTCTTGTCTCTCAGCCACCTTTAAACTCAATTTTTCAGTTTACAGGGTAAGGTTAACTATATCCACACCTAATGTATCTGAGACTCTTCTCACAATAAGGCTACCTGCCTGTTCAGCTTGATCATCTTCATTAGATACCTTGTGGCTTTTCTTTCTCATATGTCACATGACAAGGGCTGCATGATCTTCACTAAATTTCACTCCTTTAGATGCTTGTCTTGCCTCTGTCTCATTAGTATAGACAGTCTTTGTTTCCTTTCTCATAGCATCGAAGACAATGGCATCTGCAATATTCCACTCTGGATGTATCAATACTCCTTCCTTCCTTACTAGTGTCCTTCCTTCCTCAAGAATTATCTTTTCAAACTTGGATATCATTTCCTATTTGATCTCATTTTCAATCTCTTCCTTACTCCTTGTAGGTTGCTCATTTTGTTTTTGTTGGAATTTTTCTTTAAATTCATCTAAATAGGTTCTCCATAAAAACTGTAAGAATGCCCTAGCCTTGACAAAAATTTCATCAAAAAGAAATTCATTGTTGGCATGTTAAGTCAAGGGGTCTAGTTCCTTCCCAGCATATTCTACAACAATTAAATCTAGTGAAGCATGCTTTGGAACTTCAGTCACCCCTTCTCGTAATTCTTGGGCTGTGACAATTATTTGTCCAACATATCCCATTTGTAGCAATTGTTTTGCTACTGCTTGTTCATTAATACATAGTGGAGATTGGGAAGGAGAATACACATTTTCCAGTTGTTGTTGTTGTTGTTCTCCTTCTACTCTTTGCCTTTTTGGGGATGGAAATTATTGGGTATGGGGGTCTAATGGCCTCTTCCCCTTTGGATCTAGGGTCTTCTCAGCTTGTGGCAAGGCTATACTATACCCTCTTCTTTGGTAGACCACATATTTCCCTGGGGGAACATTTCTGGTAGGAGCTATCCTGCTCATCATTGTCTTTTCCCTTTCTGGCTATGTTTGTAAAATATTGGCCCTTTTCTGATTCAGTGCCTGCATGATATCCTCAAACATCTCCATCAATGATTCTATCTTCTTCGCCCAATGCTGAAAATCTTTTAATGAGTCATAAAACTTGTCAAAATGTTGCACAAAGTCCAGGCTCTTTTTATATGCCATCCAGTTCTCCTTTTTTTATTTTCTTCTCTATTTTGTCAAACTCATTTATGATTATGTCCTTAGGGAAATTGAATTGGAGATTCAACACCAGGCACTTTATTTTTTCTTTGAACATATATTTGATGAAATCTTCAGGGTCAACACACCTTGAAACTATAGTACTCAAATGGTAAGGGGCAATATATTTATCTAGGTGTTTCCACCCTCCCTTTGTGATGATAAACTGATGGGCTACTGTAATTGTAGGAAAAATAGTTCCTTTCCCTCTTCCTGTTAGAGCTTCCTCCTGCAGACCCCCAATATGTCTTATTATTTCTGCCAATCCTAGCTTGACACCTACGTAGGGTAATATATAGGGGATTCCCCTGAAACCAGAAACTCTATATACTGTTGACACAGGGTAGAGAATGACATCTCCCCAATTATGCACTATTTCCAATTTAGGACTATATTATTTAGGTCTTAGTAATTGCAAAAGTGTCAAAGGCATCCTAGGATCATCATTTAGCAATAATGCCCTAATTCTAGCAGCAATAAATCTATCAAAATTTATGTAACTTGCCTTCTTGTTGTCCCATGACATGTCTGCATTCCACAGTTGTACAGGCATTTCCTCATCATCTTTAATTTTTTTCAATTCTATCTCTCTTGCAAAATAGTCTACCCCTTTATATAGGAACATGTCCATTAACAGGGAATACCATGTGAAATGTCTGGTTACCTTGCTATTTTGGATGCCTATCAATCCTTAATGTATTAAATCTGCAAGGTATGGAGAAAAATAAAAAATTATTGCCAAATGGGGGTGCAAAATTTGTACCATCATGAACATGTAGTGGATGGGCATTTCCTTCTCTTCATCATCCCCACAAATCTGACATAAAGCTATGTATGTTCCTATGGCCTTTGGGGTGAAATAGTCTGATTTGAAAGGCTCCTTAGTTCTTGGGCCTACCATGATCATATCTCCAATTTTGTTGAAATATTCTTTTAATGGCCCATTTCTTAGATAATCCTTTTGAGCTTCATACACTTTTGTGAATTCTTTGAAACCAATTTTATCCATTTGGTTATCTTCTCCACTCAACCTGAATACTTTCATGATTTCTTTTGCAGTTATGTTGACCATGATATTTCCATTCTTATCCCTGACTACCCTAGATATCTTGTCATACTTGTCTACTATTTGCATAAGTATATCAATATCCATGAAAACCCCAAGCACTACTAACTTGCCCACATCAAATTTCCATACATTGCTATTAGGAGAAAAATCATTTCTCTAGCCAAAAAGTACTCTGAATAGAGCCAAACCAGTCATACCTATACTAGCATCTCTAGCCCATTGTCCTAGATCGTACAAACCCTCACCAATTTTCAAGCGTGGACTCTTGGGGACCGGTTCTTTGACTTTTGTCAAATCATTTGTCGACCTAGTTAATTGTTGTAGTAAATCATCACATACGTTTTTGTCCTGATAATTCACATGGCCCTTGAACTCTCTCCTAGGCACCATCTTGAATTTAAAATCTTCATAGTCTAATGATTTAACAAATTTGACAGAATATAGTAACTACAAGCCCTAATAATTCTTTAGATTTTGGAATTCAAACAAGACTTGCACCAGAAATTTACCCATTCTGCAAATAGCCTAGAGGTTGAAACACGATCACTGCAGCTTTCTTTTTCTCCACAAATTTGATAATTATGATAATCAAGAGTTGAATGATCGAACACATAACAATCCCATCACTTCTGAGCATTAAATTCTTTACTGTGGAAGCACACATTCGCCATTACTTCACCTGAGTTCAAACTCTTGCGGCTAATGGTTTAGAACTACTAAAATGACACCTTTGAATTATGACCGTCGATCCAGACATCTTTTCTTCACATTGGACGGCTCACAGTAAGTCTTTTACAACATTCATCTCTGAAGACACCTGGCAGCATGTCGCAATCCCTCAATGGTTAACCCTCAGTCATTTTCCATCACAGGCTTTGTGCGCACCATTAGATCTTCTTGAAGATGCTATCCCTTCACCTTACTTAATGCCAACAGAGGGTCCCAACACTTAGGACACACATCACCATGGCGTGTTCCCTTGATGACTAAATGTCGATCACTTTATCCTTCAGTCTTTATGCCATCCTTCTGATCTTTCTCAACTTTTATTATCTTTAACACCTCTCTATGGCCCACAACTTTGATCTCCTAGGACACATGGCAAAGCATTGCAATGCCTTAATGGTTAAAATCACCGCATCTTTCATTTGAGGCTTTGCGCTAGCCGTCAGATCTTCTTTAACCTGTGACACCTTTACCCAACCAACTTTATATTAACCATAGTCTACAACTTGCCTGGATGGACACACGTCACAATGGTGCAATCCCTTAAAGGTTATCCTTCGATCATCTCATCATTGTGCGTTAACACCATCCATCAGATCTTCTCAGAGATGTCATGTATTTACTAAATCTTTAATCATCCGTCAGACCCACTAGATACCACATGACAACATGGCGCATTCCCTCAATGACTGTTGCATGTGCATCTTCATTATAATCCTTTGCACCAACTGTTGGATCAGATCTGACATGTACTCATTTTAACTTCATCTTCTCCTTCATGTTTAGGCCCACTAAGGACACACATCACCACGACGCGATCCCTTGAAGTTAACTCACCTGCATCTTTGGGATAAAGGTAATGCGCGAGTCGTTGGATGAAAAAGCATCTACGGATATTCGCCAATTTGTATCTTCAATGTATCTGGTCCCGCCAAAGACATGTGGCACAACGACGCATTGCCTTGAAGATTAAAATTTGATCACCTTCTCATCGTGAGAATGTGCGAGCCGTTGGATGAAAATACATTAGATCAACAGATAACATTTTAATAAACTCTTGTGGACTTTGAACTTAGGAAATAAATAAAGACCACGGAGTTAGGATACTCACAACTTAATCAATGCAAACATCTTTTAAAAGGACACATGCAAGACATGAATTAAGTGGCAAAAAGTAATAAAGAATTAGAAACCACTTCGACATAGGGTTTTAGGAACAAATTTGACACTTAGAAACATGACAATAAGGGTTTCAAAAATTATACAAGACCCTATTTCAGATACGAGCCATGGACCCATTGCTTTTGGAAAAATTATTAACCAGAACTAACTCCATGTTTATGAGTTATATCATGTGTGAATGATTAAATTTGATGTTGCTAAGTTTATATCATTAACTATTGCTTATATTATTTGGTGAATTGGTTATTTATTGTATTTAGTACTTATCGAGTGAATCAGTGAGTTTAGTTTTAAGAGTTTACATTTTTATTTGCCTGATTCACCCCCCNATTCCCCCCCCCCCCCCCCTCCCCCTCCTCCTCTCAGTGGAACCAATAGTTTGGCCCAAAATCATAACCATGTAATGGTTAATTGAATTTAGAGGGAATTTCAAACTCCCACTAGCTTCCTTTAATTTTATCATTTGATAAGCTATAAAAGGAAATATATTACTTCATTTTGAGGAGAAAAAAGCAATTGAAAGTTTAGCTCCATAATTTGAATACATCCCATGAAGTGAAGATCTACAAATCGAGGTGAAATCAGCAAGCATCAAGATCTAAAGACTATTTCTCTACATCAATCATTCAATAATTATATCATCAACATGAGGTTTTGAAAGGATTATGAAGATTACTAGGAGATCACCAACTGATGATTTGGTTGTAGTCTAACTTTTGGGTTGGGTATGGTTTCATGTTATCCTCATACCTATACATTTAAGCTTCATATTTGGATTCAATTACGTTATTTCAAATACACTTGATTACATTTTCATATAGGTTTTTACTCTAAAACAATTGAGTAAATATTTAAGCTATATTTATGCATTTAGCATATAGAAATCTTAGATACGCTTAAGATTCAAGAGCACACACATCCATTTTTATCATATTGGCTCTTTGTGGAGATGGGAATCACCAAAATGGGGAATTAAATAAGGAAAAACCCTATATAGCTTCACACACAACTATATCTCTCTTTTATAGGTGCAGACATAGTCGAGATCTAATTCTGGTAGAAGAAACTCATTCCTTGCTCTAAGATAATTCTAGATCAGGTAATTTCAGCCTGTGTTACAAGGACTATCTCAACTAGTTTGACATAGCCATGGGAACATATTGACTAGGTTGGACTAGTCCCCTCAAAAGAAGCTCAAACTTGATCCAAGCTTAGGTTTTAACAACAAGAATCTAGATCTAGAATCATATTGGTCTAAGAAGTATCAAGAATCTAATAAACAAGTTGGCTTATTCTGGGGAAAAATAACTTAGATCAGAGTCATGAGTGCACTTTATTTCCCTCAATTTTATTTTGAACTTAATTTCTAATTTCAAAAATTCTATATCTATCATTTTTAGCTATATTCTATTGATGGGACTTTGTGATCGGTCTCATCAACAGATGATAATTTGTCATCGGGTACCAGGGTACCGGCCAACTTTGCTTGTAAAGGTTGTCCGGGGAATAAATTCTTTGGGCCTTCAAGCACCTGAGTGTTGGGTCTTGACAGTGCGGGGAGCTAAGTTGGGCAAGTGACTATTTTTTTTCGAGAGGATAGCTAGTTTCGACTCGTCTTCTCTGGGGATTTCATTGGTAGGTCGGGGTTTCCTACAAGCATGCATGATTTTACCAAATAAACAGCAAAATATAGACCAGAGTTAAGAGTTTGTTACTTCTACTTATATTCATGCAACATATTTCCAACATCAACAATGCTCTAATGAACTACACTAAATATTGAATGCATATAGAACCAACAATTCATACATATTCAATAGCAAGAGGAAATAAGATCATCTAATCTAACAAAACATCAGAGCAAAATACATTAGAAACATACAACACAAAAGAGATATTGCTAACTCAGAGATCAGAACACCAACAACATCATTTCCAGAAACTCTTCCTTCTTCATTAACATGGTGTTCCAGTATCACTGGTGTGTACATCAATGGCTCCAAGGGAGCATCTAACTACTAAGAACTACTGAGCATTGAGCTCCTGCAACTACTGAGAAAATGAAAATGCTATTTTCTACTACTTGGACTACAAAATCATCAATTTCACCGACCCTTGAAATGAGGTTGGACTTATTATTTATACACACAGCTTGCCCTAAAACTAACCTAATCTAATTGTACACTCAACATTAAAATACAATATCTGGTGGCCAGTACTACCTGCACTACTTACAATCACCTTGAAAAGAGTAGAGGTCTGACATGACAAAGGAAGAAGACAAGAAGAAAGGATGGAAGAATTGGCATCGAAAAGAGTGTCGGGGTAAGAATAGAAGAAATCAGATCTTCCTAGATTTTTAGGCTACATGCCCCATTAATGCGAAATGCGACTCACTGTCTTTGTTGCACCAGGTAGTTAATGCTGGAGCGGCACCTTGGGAAAATCACCTGTCAGAGCCATACCTCCATCTGACATGCCATATTAGGGTCACCTACTTTCTGACCCCTTTATTAACTGTTGGACAATGACTGGTCGGCTCCAGGGAACCTAGACACAGGTCACTGAAAGAATACAAAACTTTGGATTTGGAATTCTGGAGTCCAGGAGCTTACGCTCAAAGAATAATGAATGTTTAAGAGTGCACCCTATAGGTGAAAATCTTTGGAGTTTAGAGAACTTTAATGCCCCTTATTCTTGAATGCCTCCAAAATTTGGCTAATGCCATCTCCATCAATGTCTTTGACATTGTCCCACCGGTCGCTGAGGATTCCAAATTTCTCTTCAATATCTCCGGCCCTGACCCAGAATTCTTTGACTAATTTTATCGAGTCATGAGCCTGGAGCATCATTTTGGATATCCTTGACATTTTTCCTGCATCAAATTCCCCAGTAGACTAATACCGGGACTCCATCATCTCATCAAATTTGTTGAGGACATAGTCCTCTAGGGCACAAGTCTCGATGGTGAAGGGATCAACTTGTGAAACCCTTCCGATGAATGCTTTGTATAGGTCCAAAGGATACCAGACCATCATCATCTTCTCTTTGAGGGTCATAACTAGTTGTTTTCTTACCTCAATCTTGAGGCCAAGCCTAGAGTACTGGGCCCAGAGGAATCTAAAGGGTTCTTCTCCCAAAATTCCTAACTCTGTGGTGGCTTCCTCCCCGAAGTTTATTACTTCTTCTAATCTGGTCCTCCACCCTTCATACTTTTCTATGTCCCTTTCCCATAGGACAAAGACATCATTTACCTGGCCTAGAAGATTATTGATCAGGTAAAGGTCTGAGAGTGTCGCTTCCAAGAATTTCCTTATAGCCTTGATCTGATATGCAATCCACCCATCTATAGCATGTGCTTTCTTTTTCATGGCCCTAAGAGTATCCATGTCACCTTGCGGAAGTGGTGGTCCAGAGGTGGAAGCTTTTGGATGGATCTCGGCTAGTGGCTGTGGAAGCTCTACGATAAGCTCGAGGAGATTTTCATTTTTCTTTCTTTCCTCCTTTAACTTCTACACCTATTTATCATACCAGGATTTGACTGCCCGGGTGGCCTCTCGTAGCAGGTCCAATTCACCCTGCTTAGCTCTCCTCCCCAGAGGCACCTCTATGATTGTATAGTCTTCAACCCTTATTATTTTCATGTTTGTATCTAGGGGAGGGGTTACAACCACTCCAGCTGTATTTCCTCCCGGACCAGTCTGGAAGGTATGGATGGTTCAGGCCTTCTTGGGATTTTTAGCCTCTGCATTCTGGGCCATCATCTCGGCCAAGGAGAGGGGAACACTTGCTTCCATCGAGGCTTTTCTTTTCTAGGATTCTACCAGCCATTGTGGTGGCTAAGGCGGTCTTGCTACTAAGGCCTTCTTCGGAGTCTGGTGGTGTATCTTCGGTATCTATGGTCGCATCAAACTCTTTCTCCTTTTCCTATTCCCTGGGGATTTTGGTGTCTTTTTCCCTACTGGCGTTCTCTTTTTTGGTGTTGTGGACCCCATCTCCACTGACACCAGAATTATTCATGTTACCGGGGTTCTCCTTGTCCCTTTCAGCATTTGTTGCATCAATATTTATATCCTCGAGGTTCTCCCCTTCATTCTGTTGCTATTGTTCACCTTCGGCATCCTTCTCCAAAGGCACATTTTCCAGAGGAGGTGGAGGTGTCTAGCCAATGTTTGGCTGTTGGACCACTGAGACCACCTCACCAAATGTCATACTCCGGGGCACTAGATCACTCAGAGTAACAAAAGGCGTCTAGAGCATGACAGTTGGGGGTACGATTGATTCTGAAGGTCTGGTTTCCTCAATTGTTGATTGCTCATCATTTGTTTGCCTTAGATTCATCTCAGTCCCTTGGATCGGTGCTTCCTCCATGTCTTATGGATCCTTTTCAGGTTCTCAGACCTCCTTCTCTGGAACCACCTCCTTTTCTGGTGTTTCCCCTTCATCAGGGATTATTTCTACTTCTTGTGCAGCTATTTCTTCTACTACCTTATCTATCTCCCCGTGTAAATTCATGAGTTCATCGGTCCCAAAGATATCATTAAAATTTTCATGTAGAGGGGAGGTCTCTGGGAGATCCACTAGTTTAGGGGAGTCTGAACTAACCTCCACCGGGGGAACATTGGGCATGTTGGGACCTATGTCTATACTTGGGGGATTCTCTGCCCTCTGCTTCTTTCTTCTTTGTAATGGAGCCCCGACATCCATAATATGTGTACTATGCCTCGGTCTCTATTTTCCAGCTCATGAGTGTCGCTAGTGAAAGGGATCTTGCCAGGCAGGCAGATCCCACTAGGGTAACTAGGAGATCGTGGGTGAGCTGGGCACTTATCTTTTGGCTCATCTGTCTAGATGCCTCTAGTTGAACATGAAATTGCTCCAAAATGGGGAGTGAACCTTGGGGATTAATTTGGGGCAGGGTGTCTTTCTTTTCCTTCCCCTTGCCTTTGCTTGGTCCCGCGGCTTCAGAGGTTGAATCAGACCCCCACAAGATTGGACCCTTACAAGTGCTTCTCTTGCATACCCATTCAAAATACCTATGGTTGTTCTCAATGATGTAGTGGCTCACATCCTCAATTGTTAAGTTCTCCAGGGTGTCCCTATCCACCGGAGGGAGACCCAACTTGTCAATCCTCTGTTCTTTTTATGTTGGATCCTCTAGAGGCCCACCGTCTGAAAAATCTTTTGGGAAGCCCCTAAGGTTGAGGGCATTCATCAAATCTTTGGACATTCGCGAATGCTTCCAGGCCCGGACATCAAAACTATCTTGACAATCCACCCATAAATATTCAACGTGAACTTTATGCGGTGTGGATGCCCAGGGCAGCGCCTCTCTTAACTTATCAACTGGATCAAAATTATTTCTGGTCAGGTGGAATTACGCTAGTCCTAGACTCTTTAATTTATTATCGACTTCCTTAGCCACTGCAAGACTGCAATAATAGTTCTGCAAGTGATTGGGAATGGAATGGATGTAACCTTCTTCACGCCAAAGAATGTGTGGAGTTCTAGGATTTGCCTGCAGAACTCCAAAAGAATGATCTTATCCCCGTAGTGCCTGGGGAGTAGGTAGGGCTTCCCAGAGAAGCCAGTCACCCTAATATAAGTATGTTGTTGGAATTGAATGAAATAATTGTCATATGTGCTTACCAATTTCATCACCTCCTATGACAACCAGTACCCGGTGTTCTGAGTAAGTGTAAAAATGTTATGGTAAATGAACGTGTCATTTACCCTGCAAAAATGGGGAAAAGAGGCTTCCCACTGGATCCAGGGATAATGTTCCCATGGGGCAAGCTAGCCAGGCCTGTTCCTGAGAATGCCTACTATTTGCAAACCCTGAAGAGCACCTCTTTGTTGGGCTAGTTCCCATAATACATAGGAGGTCATGTAGAACTTTGAATTTTGGAGGACATTTTTCAGTTGGAAGTCTACATGATTAGCGATGATGGTCGCCCAGTTGAAGGTCTAACTGTAGGTGGTGATGCAGTAGAGAAAATAATACATCCATGCCAAAAAATCCCTAGCATGGGGCTCTGTAAAGAGCCTGCACAAGAAGATTATTCCTGCATGTATGCATTCTTTAAAGTCTCCGCGGGCAATCTCCAGCTTTATCTTTTTATAGTCCCTTCTCAAGGACTTCTTCCAATGAGTATTGAGATGTTGTCATGCGAGAATGAGAATTTCTTCAAACTCCTTTAGGGACACAGACTGGGAGATAACAATGGCACCCTTGAACTAGGGGATTCCCAACCTCGAAGAAAAAGTGGCAGCATCCAAATTAACAATGGCCGCTAGGTAGTGCAGTGGTAGAGGCTCGGCAAGCAAAACAACCCAAGTGGGAGTGTTGTAGTGCATCACTAGTTGAAGGATCAGTTCCAGTGCTTGCACCGAGCAAGGGAAACTTGCAGATTTAAAGATGTCAGAGGCGGCCACATTCTTTGCCATATCATCTTTGGCAGCCCTCTGTTGGTACATTGTTTGGACAATGCCCTGCATTTTAGCCCATAGTCCAGGCTTGGTATCTATGATCTCCTGCAGCTTGGAGTCCACTTTGGACCCCACAAGAACACCCTCCCTTAGGTACTTGGAGTTTAATGGGAGCTTGGACAAGATCTTTTATGCCCTTTTTTTTTCTGGCCGCCCGAGTTGAGGTAGTTGGAAGCTTCGGACTTCCAAGAGGAGTTGTTACTTCATACATGTTGTTGGATAACCTATAACCTGCAAGACCAGAGAGCAGTCAATACATATAATATGATAAAAATAGAAAATAGTTTTGTGGACTCTGGGGATTTCATCACCATCTCACACCTATTCAAAAAATTGTTAGTGCGCATCAAAATCCCAAAGTATAACAGTTAACGACGACTGGATTCTAATTGACACCCGGGGGTTCCAGGATATTAGTTTATGCGACAAAATGGGATCAAGGCTTGGCGACTTCCCAGCACCTAGAGTCTAGAGAAACTAGTCGTTATCGATGTGACCGGGCAGTGGATCATACTTGGCTGACATGGGTTGTCATGTGGTCACGCGATAGATGATGTAATGGCCCTTAATGGCAACAGATGGGTTGACATGAGTGAAATGAATGTTAGATGGGATTTTTTTGAATGCTCACTCATGGGGAAATTAATCCTGCCATTAATGACGAAGTGATAAAGGAGAGAGAATTGCCACCATGGCTCAAACAGGCAAGGTGCCAAGTTTGATCCAGTGGGCACCATGCGAATGAGCTCCAAACTTGGGTTTTAACGTGTAGAGCACGACGAGCTCGCCATGGGAAGGGCTACCAAGACACTATACAAACCCAAAATATATAGGGGAAAGCTGGAAGATGACACAATTTACAAGAACTACTCTACCTAAAGGACTACCTACAATTTACAACAAGACTCTGACACCTTTACACAAGAGCTTGCAAGAATTAACAACATCTACACTAGAATACATCATTTACAAATGGGAACCAACAAAAAATGCAAGGAAGGCAGAAAACCTTCTTACGGGGCCATCCCACCAACGGGAGGTGACAACAAACCAGCAAGTGAGACAAAACAAAAAGCAAGGATGAAAGCAAAAGCAAAAATAAGCACAAGCAAAGAAAAAACAAAACCAAAAAGAAAAGACCCGAGAGACCTATCTTAACACTAGAAAATGTGGGAGAAGGAGCATGGGAGGCACTCTACAACTGGGAAGCTTTCACAAACCACAAATGCACCACTGATAATTATTGTTTAAGCATTGTTACGCACCAAGAGTAATTCTCCCTTAATCAATGTTTAATCACCTTAAATGCTCTGGGATCGCTCTGGGTAATTTGTTTGCGGTAAATGTGAAAGTGACAAGTGAATCCTTATTTATACCACTAGGGTAAAAATGTGTTGCTTCCTTTCACAAACCCTGGGAAAGGTAAACCCTCTGAACTCCAGACTCAGGGATTCCAAACAACCACACCCTCTAGCAAAAGAGGAAACGGTGACATAGAATCCTGGAGTCTGAAAATTTGGCTGACATAAGACAAAAAATATTTGGGACCGGGTCTCGGAGGAAGGAAAACCAAAAATAAAATAAATGACCCTTGCGGAGGCAAATGCCGGAGGAAAACAAAAAGGAAAAGAAAACAAGGCAAAAAGCAAAAAGGGGGACCCAACATTTTTCCTACAAAAATGTAGGGACGGGTATGCAGGGCATAACAAATGGTGACTCATTGGGATGAATGCCTTAGCGCATTTGAGAACTTCAAAATCTCTAGTTAATGAACCCAGAACTCATCTTTACCTAGAGCATTCTATTTGCAAGGTGCGAGGTGTCTGAGAAAATCTGACTCATCAATGATTCAATCTTTCAGTCCTTCGTCAGTCATGAGGTGTGTGCTTTGAAAGAAAATCAAGTTGATGATTTTCGGGAAAAGTAGACAGGAGGCACTAAATATATCAAACCAAAGTCATCACATCTTGCACGATCCTCTAGATCCCAGAATTCTCTATTCTTTAGATCTTTTCATTTCTTTTCTTCTGAAGAGGGGAAGGCGGTACTCCTTTCACCATGAACCTTAAGCTTAGCTAATTTTCATGGTGGTACTTCTTTCACCTTGCCATCTATTTTAAATTTCTGAATATGAGAGATCATTCCAGACCCGGGATTATTTTTTATGATTTTCAGACTTGGCCAATAACTAGTGCAACCGATCTGCCCTCCAGGACCATGTGATTACTTGCTCCTTACATTTTCTTTTAACCAATGTCAAGACTATCAAGATATCAATCTGATGAAGATTACCCATAACCTTTTACCATACGCACAAAACAACTCTGGAGTGCGGATAAATTCCACCATGCTAATAATAGATTCAGGACTACCCAAAATGCATAAGGTACCATTCCAGGGACTAGATGTCATGCGAAGCATACCTGTCTACAAGAAGAAGGCAACACATTGGGAACTCGGGAAACAAACGCAAAACAAAAGAAAGCAAAAACAAAAGCAAAGCAAGGAAAAGAGGCGGTCCCAGAGGATGGCCAACAACTATTTACAAGGACAAGGTGGTCCCGGAGGATGGTTAACAACTATTTACAAGGACAAGGCACTCCAAAAGAGCACTGGAAAGATATTTACAAGCAGGAACACCTTTACATATAATACAACTTCAGGAAAACTTACCACCCACCTCACTCTAAATAGTGCTTGAGAAACTTTCCATTGATAGGCAATGGGATGGCTTCTCTAGTCATTGTACTGAGGTGATAAGTATTCACCCCGCAGATCTTATAAATCACATATGGTCTGAGTCAGGGCCTTTGAGATTTGGTGTGCTTTCCCTTCTTCTCCATGGCCTTGTCCCACAAAAGGACCAGGTCCAAAATTTGAAAGGCCTTATATTGGGCTCTCCAGTCAAACCATCGCTTAACGACCACTTGATGATGCACGAAATGTTCTAGTGTCGCGTCTCTTTGTTCCTCCATTCTCACCAGGTTCAGGAGCCGAACTTCCACAATGTTGTCCTGGTTATTAAACTCTTGCATAAACTGTAAGACCAGGATTTGTAATTTGATAGGGAATACAAGATTTTGGCCGTAAACTAGGTGAAATGGGGAAGTCCCCAGGGTTGCCTTTATTTTGATATAACCTGCCCAAAGAGAGAACCTAAGCTTTTGATGTTAGTCCCAGGGGTTTTTTTCTAATAGATGTTTGATCACCTCCAATAGATTCTTATTAGTGGATTCAGCCACGCCATTACCATGGGGTAGTAGTTGCTGGATAACTTCAAGGTGATCCTTCTTTCATAGGTCCATTCAAGTAGTTGTGCCAAATAAAATGCTGGACCATTGTCACACACTATAGTGAAAGGCATTCCGAATTGGGTGACTATGTTTTCTTCCAGGAATTTAATAACTACATCCGTCATGTTGTTTTTGCATAGAATTGCTTCAGACCACCAGTTACAGTAATCAGTAGCAGTCAGAACATACTGGTGGTTGGCGGATGAGTTGGGGTTGTTTTCCTTGATAAAATTGAATGCCCATTGGGTAAAGGGTCTAACTTCAAAGACCGGGTGTAAAGGCATGGCTGGGTTTCACTCACGATGGGTTGCAGTTTGGCAAGTGTGGCAATTCCTTATGTGAGTGTAGACATCCTTAAAGATGAAGGGCCAATAGTATTTGGCCTAGAGAATCTGGTGGGAAGTGGCATCATCTGAGCCATGCCTAGTTCCAAACTTCTCATGAAAGTATTCGATCATTTTAGCAACTTGGTCCCTATCAATGCACCGGAGGTATAGTCCCTCATAGTTCCTGCGAAAAAGCGTTCTATTTTTTATCATGAAATGTGCACTTTTCAATCGTAGGGCATGAAATTTGTTTGGGGGAAGCCCCTCCAGGCACCTATTATTGAGAAATAAGTACACCATGTCGGTATACCATGGGTCTTGAGTGACGGACTCCACTATGTAAGTTTGGCATTCAATGTTTGGAGTTCCTTCTGCCATTGCTCTACATAGTCCCTGGCCTTAGACTATCTTCATGGGTTGCATTTCTAGATCATACTCTTGTAGGATGGCCATCCATTTCCCCTGACATTCACCCAGTTTTCTCTGTAGCAGTAAAGATTTCACAGCCTGGTCCGGAATGATAGCATGCACTTTGCTCTGGAGGATATAGTGTCAGAATTTCTTCACGACCCAGACTAGAGCGAAAGCCTACTTTTCTAAGGGTGAATATTAGACTTCAGTATTCTTGAAGGGGGAGCTCATACAAGAAATGGGTTTTTCTTCCCCTTCAACTTTCTAGGTTAGGACTGCTGCTATGGAATACAGGGAAGTAAAGGAGTATATGTGGAATGGGAGGGAATAGTCTATACTTGCCAGGACAGGTGCCTACATAATCGTTTTCTTGATCTGGGAAAATGCTCGCTTCCCTTCAGGGCTCCACTCAATCTTTGTGTCTTTCTTCATCATGTCATTAAGTTGTTTTACTATCTCAGCGAATCTAGTGATGAACCATCAGACAAAGTTTATCTTTTTGAAGAAAGATCTCATCTCTTTCTTATTGTCGGGCATCTGTAGATTCAACAGTTCTTCAACTCTCTTAGGGTCAATGGATATCCCCTTCACAGAGATGATATGCATGAGCAGCTTCCCTTTAGTGACCATGAATATGCATTTCTTAGGGTTGAGGGAAATACCATATCGGTGACATCTCTCACAAATTTAGGCGAGGTGGGCAGAGTGATCACGCCTATCCTGAGAAAAGACCGTCAAATCATCCATATGGATGGATATGCATCTATTTACTAGGCCCTTGAACATAATTTCCATGGCCTTTTGAAATGTTTCCCTTGTGTTGATGAGGCCAAATGGCATCCTTCAATATGCAAACATTCCCCACTTGGTGGTGAATGTCATTTTATCTCTATCTTTGTACTTAACCATAACCTAGTTATACCCAGATCACCCATCCAGGAAGGACATCATTTGGGATCTGTTGACAATTTGTAATACCTCATCCAACAAGGGGAGAGGGTGATTATCCTTCTTGGATGCCTTGTTCAAATTACAAAAAATCCACACAAAGGTGGATCTCGTCATTCTTCTTTCGCATAGGGATGAGGTTGGCAACCCAAGTTATGTGCCGGATAGGAAAGATAATTCAGGCTGATAGTAGTTTCTGAACCTACTAATGAATTAGAGGTTTGATCAATGGGTTTACCAGCCTCTACTTTTGTCAGAAAGGCTTAGCATTTGGTTTCAGTGGGATGGTATGGGTCATGATGGATGTGTCGTAAGTTTTCAGATCTTTGTACCCCTATGCAATTATGTCAATGTATTCTCAGAGGACCGCGAGAATCTTATCCTTCTCCTCTGGGGAGTAAGAGGTACCAATATGTACAATTTTTTCTTCACCGGCCTAGCCAATGTTAATCTTTTTGAATTTTCCTCCCTCAGAGGAGGATGATATCTTATCTCAAGCCTGGGGGTCAGAATCAAAGATGCATTCAAGAGAAACCATCCCCTTGGGAATGGTGTTGGTTGGTAGGTCGATGATGCCATCGTCTTCTTCACCCTACCCAGTATCGTCGTGATCTCTTTCTTCCACTATCTGGTCCTCGAAGACACCAACTTTGGCCATGAAGGCCAGGATATGTTGGTCATCCTCAAAAACCTAAAAGTGAGTGATATTGTTTGGGATGGACGGGGCGAGGACCATCTCAACAGAAAACTTCTGGAGTCAGGAGCCAGCAATTGGCTCAAGGGTGCTGGCAGACACGGCAAGGGCATCCAGAATGTAGTTACATTTTTGAGGGATAAGCTTGATGCTGAAAGCATCAAAGTATTCAATTAGGCTCCATACCCTATTGTGGTATTTGGCCAGCCTTTTGTCATGACAAGTGTATTGGCTCTGGACTTTTTTTACAATCAACTCTAAATCACCCATCGCCCGGAGGTGGGTGATTCCTTTTCTCAATAAAAATAGGAGTTCGAGGACCAGGGCCTTGTACTCTATGATGTTATTCATGTAGTTAAACTATATCATGTAGGATGCAAGGAAGGATTTACCTTATGGGTTGATCAGTTCCACTCCGGCCCTGCAGCCTGGTTTAGACAGGGATCCGTCAAACTTCAGGGTCCACCAGTCATTGTTCATTTTCTAGGGTTGGGAAGGCAAAGTGGCATTTGGATTGATTCTGGGATGGTTGGGAGGTGATTCCTCTAGTTCTGATAGTGGGTGGGTGAGGTTTTCCTCTAGAGAATCCTTTGGTTGGGATTCCTGGACAAGTGACACTTTAGGCATACCACTAAAATGGTTACTGGTTCTAGGCAAATCCTCTTTGTGTTTTCTCTCTCAGAGGGCATTGATATAGTGGGTAGCAGTGGGGATGCAAGGCTCACACTATAGCTTAGAATGTTTCTGGTAGTGCACCCGGCACCAAGTTCCAGACAACAGTGTGGCATGAGTTGCCACTTTACCTTGTGAATTTACCTCACCCCTTAGTTTTTTGTCCAGGTCTTGAATTCTCTAAAAAACTATGGGATCTTCCCCAGGAGTGAAATTGAATGTTAGGATCTCTAGGGGTCGGTACACCCTAGGGGAAGATCCAGAGAATAGGACCTCATTTACCCTCTAAACTTTGGTGAGGGCCTGCTTAATTTTGGGTTTACTCTCTACCCAAATTTGGTTTGATTGCCCCTCCCAGGGGAGCTACAAGTGGGGAAATTCTATAGAGAAATACTCATTAAGGGCCTTAGACCAATTCTGACTTAATAACATCCCATAAGTTTCAGGGACATCTACCACTTAGATGTCTATTATGCTTGATATTCGAGGGTCTTGGATGAGCTAAATCCAGACATTTTTTAGCTACCTACCATTTTCATGGCCATTTTACCCAATTGGACTACTACGCCTTTGGATTGAGTGGGAAAGAGTTCAAGCTTCTGGCATATAGATAAGGGCATGACATTGCCTGAAGCACCAGAGTCTACTAGGTATTTATATAGGTTCTTCCCTCGTATATTTAAGCCCAGTAGGAAGGGAGGATCCTCTGTGTTTCCCCGGAAGATAGCCAAATTGGCATTGTCAAATGTGACAGTCTTTGGTGGACGACTGATGGCTTCCAGGTTTCCCAAGAGCTTCAAAAGAGACTTCCTCTACTCGGGATAGTTCAACAAAAGCTCCATCAAGGTCATGGAGGTGGTGATTCTCTCTAACTCCTTAGTGATGTCAAACCTTCCCCTGGGTAAAGTTGGCTTCCCTCAGCTGGATCCTTAGCTTGGTTAGAGCCAGGTCCTTTCGGCGGGAAGGAGTGATCAATTGTGTTATCTTAGGGAGAGGTATTCTTGGGAGGTGTTGGCATGTAAGCTGGCCCTTTTCCAGCCTGACTCTGAGTGTTGTAGGGAGTCCACAGGTTGGTGAAGGCATTGGCCTCAAAGGCTAGGATAGATTCATCAAAGAACCCCTGTAGTTTGGGCTCCTCTTCATCCTCTTCATCTATCCTGAAGAAGATAGTCTCACATGTGAAGGCACTGTGAGTAGGCTCTGATGTGGATGATTTCGGGGGAGTAGGGTTGACAGGTTGTTGTCTGTCTAACTGGGAGATCATGATGATCTTCTCCAGTGTGGCACAGTTCACCTTGGAATGGGAGTCGGTGTCATGCAATCTACACCAATTAGTCAGGGGGTGGAATTCTGCAAGCTATGCAAATGACTGGGTCTAGCACTTCCCTGGGTGGTGTTTTGGTTTGGAGGAGGACCTTCGGTGTTCACATTTTTATTCCATTGTTGTTGGTTGGGCCAAGGCCTGTTGTAGTTTCTACCTCTGGAGTTGGTATTTTGTTGTTCAGAGAAAATGTTCCCTCTCTGGGAATTGGATTTGTGAGGTGTGGAAGGCCCCACCTTTAGCTATCCCATGTCCACATTCAAGGAGGACACTAATCACCAGAGGGATTCAACTTCGGCGGACAACTAGGTATTTGCGTCACAATGTGATAGTTGTTGTGGTTGGTTCCCGGGGAAAGCGGAAGCATCTCCCAGAGTCAAGGACGGAAATACTCTAGCTACAGGTGACTGAAAGAAAGGTACTCTAGAGGGTTGTGTCAAGGGTTGTTGCATTTGCTATGGCCGATTCAAGGGAACAAATTCCAGACCTAGTATTGTCTGGGCTTGCGACAAATAAACGTATCAGGCCTGTTGATCTATTGGTGGTGGTGGGCCCATTTCCATTGTAGGGGCACCCATTGTAGGATTGGGGTTGTATCCCCTGGTGTAAGAGGTTCCATCAGGTATCATGTTGAATGGTAGGCTCTGTCCAATCCCACCGGGAGCTTTGCTCAAACTACAGGACAACTCCAGGGCCAAGTTATAAACCTTTTCCAAAGTATCCCGGTCATTCGCGACGATGGTTCTCCAAAGGAGAGTGGCAACAATGGGATCTAGAGCATTCAGGTATGTCTAGATGGTTACATCAATGGATGGGATGAAGGGGCCCGTGCACCGCTTCAAGGCACGTTGGAATCGATGGTTGAATGTGGCAAGGGGTTCATTTGGTTCCTTTCTGATGGAGATAAACTTCCTGTGAGACCACGCTGGGTCCATGTGAATGCCATAGGCTGCCAGGAAGGCATCTTCCATATCCTACCAATTGTTGATGGAGTTGGCCAGAAAGTTGAGGTACCAGTTTAACTCGTTATGTCCCAAGGACATAGGGAACATTCAGGTCACAACATCCTGATGCTGCACCTGATGTCATTTCATGGCATCCTTATAGGCCTGGAGGTTTTCTTCAGTGGTTTCTGGACCTAGATGCTCATATATGGGGCATATCTTCTCTGAATGTGAAGGAAGATCATTAGTAGCGTCAGGGAACTACCCCATTGGGAACCCAGTGTTACCAAAGTAGTTCGCCATTGGGGCTGCTAGATTTTGGCTCGGTTGAGCATTGGTCCTCGAGGTTATCTGAGGGGCTTGAGTATTTTGAGGTGTAGCAAATCCCCAGATAAGGTTGGTAGGCTGCTTGGTCTTCAGGTTCCTTTTCTTTCGAGCAGGAGGCTTGAGTTCAACAAACTTTCTGGGATTCGGGGCTGATCAAAGAATTCTTTCAAAATGTAAGGGTGAAAAGGCCCCTATCCCGCTAAAATCTTGGTTCCTAAAAATATGGCTTGGGGAACCCTTGGGTGGTGTGAAACTAAAATCTTTCAAAGGGGATGAGCTCATGTCCTCCTTCTAGTGCCAGTTTCTATTGACAGGACTTTGTGACCAGTCTCATCAATAGATGATAAGTTGTCACTGGGTACCGGGGTACCAGCCAATTTCCCCTGTAAAGGTTGTCTGGGGAATAAATTATTTAGGCCTTGAAGCACCTGAGTCTCAGGTCTCGATGATGCGGGGAGCTAAGTTGGGCAAGTGACTATTTTTGTTCGGGGGGATAGCTAGTTTTGACTTGTCTTCTCTGGGGATTTTGTTGGTAGGTTAGGGTTTTCGGCAAGCACGCGTGAGTTTACCAAATAAATAGAAAAAGTTTCAGGATAGCTGGTTTCTACTTATAGTCATGCAACATATTTCCAACATCAACAATGCTCTAATGAACTACACTAAATACTGAAAGCATACATAACCAACAGTTCATACATATTCAATAGCAAGAGGAAATGAGATCATCTAATCTAACAAAACATCAGAGCAAAGGACATTAAAAAAACACAGCACAAAAGAGATATTGCTAACTTGAAGATCATAACATCAACAACATCATTACCAAAAAATCTTCTTTCTTCATTAACAGGGCGTTCCAGCATCACTTGTGTGTACATCAATGGCTCTAAGGGAGCATCTAACTACTAAGAACTACTGATCATTGAGCTCCTGCAACTACTGAGAAAATGAAAATGTTATTTTCTATTACTTGAACTGCAAAATCATAAATTTTTCTAACCCTTGAAATGAGGTCAGACTTATTATTTATACATAGGGCTTGCCCTAAAATAAACCTAACCTAACTATACACTCAACATTAAAATATAATATCCGGTGGTCGGTACTACCTGCACCACTTACAATCACCTTGAAAAGAGTAGAGGTTTGACATGACAAAAGGAAGAAGACAAGAAGAAAGGATGGAAGAATCAACATCGAGAAGAGTGATGTAGTAAGAATAGAAGAAATCCAATCTTCCTAGAGTTTGAGGCTACATGCCACATTAATTTGAAATGTGGCTCGCTGTCTTCGATGCATTGGGTAGTTAATGTTGGAGCAGCACCTTTGGAAAATCACCTGTCAAAGCCATACCTCTGTCTGACATGCCTTATTAGGGTCACCTACTTTTTGACCCCTTTATTAACTACTATACAATGACCGGTCATCTCTGGGGAACTTGGACACAGGTCACTGAAATAATACAAAACCTCAGATCCAGAATTATGGAGTCTGGGAGCTTATGCTCAAAGAATAATGAATGTTTAAGAATGCACCCTACTGGTGAAAATCTCTAGAGTCTAGAGAAATTTACCACCCCTTGTTCTTGAATGCCTCCAAAATTTGGCTAATGCCATCTCCATCGATGTCTTTGACACTGTCCCACCGATCGCTGAGGATTCCAAATTTCTCTTCAATATCTCTGGCCCCATCCCAGGATTCTTTGACTAATTTTACCGAGTCATGAACCCGGAGCATCATTTTGGATATCCTTGAAATTTTTCCTCCTTTAAGTCCCTGGTATACTGATACTGGGACTCCATCAACTCATCAAATTTGCTGAGGACATAGTCCTCCGAGGCACAAGTCCCAGTGGTGAAGGGGTCAACTTGTGAAACCCTTCTGACAAATGCTTTGTATAGGTCCAAAGGATACCGGACGGCCGTGATCTTCTCTTTGAGGGTTGCAACTAGTTTCTTTCTTACCTCAATCTTGAGGTCAATCTTGGAGTACTAGGCCTGGAGGAATCTGAAGGGTTCTTCTCCCAAAATTAGTGCCTCTGTGGTGGCTTCCTCCCTAAAGCTTATTACTTCTTCTAACCTAGTCCTCCACCCTTCATAATTTTCTATGTCCCTTTCCCATAGGACGACGACACCATTTACCTGGCCCATAAGATTAATGATCAGGTAAAGTTCCAGGAGTATCACTTCCAAGAATTGCCTTACGACCTTGATATGGTCTGTGATCCACCCATCTACAACCTGTGCCTTCTTTTTCATGGTCCTAAGAGCATCCATGTCACCCTACGGAAGTGGTGGTCTTGAGGTGGAGGCTTCCGGACAGATCTCGGCCAGTGGCTGTGTAAGCTCTGCGAGAAGCTCGAGGAGATTTTCATTTTTCTCTCTTTCCTCCTTTAACTTTTGCGCCTGTTTATTGTACCGGGCTTTGACTGTCCGAGTGGCCTCTCTTAGCAGGTCCAATTCACCCTGCTTATCTCTCCTCCCCAGAGGCACCTTTGTGACTGCATAGTCTTCGACCCTTATTGTTGTCGCATCTGTATTTGGGGGAGGGGTTGCAACCACTACAACTATATTTCCTCCCGGACTGGTCTGGAGGGTATGGATGGTCTGAGCCTTCTTGGGCTTTTTAGCCTCTACATTATGGGCCATCATCTCAGCCAAGGAGAGGGGAACACTTGCTACCACCAGGGATTTTATTTTCTGAGATTCTACTATCCATTGTGGCGGCTGGGGAAGTCTTACTTCTTAGGCCTGATCATCAAGGCCTTCTTCAGAGTCTAGTGGTGTATCTCTGGTATCTATGGTCGCATCAGACTCTTTCTCCTTTTCCTGTTCCTCAGGGATTTTGGTGTCTTCTGCCCTGTTGGAATTCTCTTTTGTGGTGTTGAGGACCCCATCCCCACTGGCACCACCATTATCTATGTTACTAGGGTTCTCCCCATCCCTTTCAGCATTTGTTGCATCAATATTTATATCCTCGAGGTTCTCCCCTTTATTATGTTGCTCATATTCACCTTCGACGTCCTTCGCCGGGAAATCCTTCTCCATGGGCACATTCTCTGGAGGAGGCGAAGGTGTCTGGCAATTGTTTGGTTGTTGGGATACTGAGACCACCTCACCGAATGTCATACTCTGGGGCACTTGATCACCCAGAGTAACGAAAGGCATCTAGAGTGTGACGGTTGGGGGTGCGGTCGATCCCGAAGGTCCGGTTTCCCCAGTTGTCGATTGATCGTCATTTTTTTGCCTTAGATTCATCTTGGTCACTTGGATAAATTCTTCCTCCACATCTTGTTGATCATTTTTAGGTTATTAGACCTCTTTCTCTGGAACCACCTCCTTTTCTGGTGTTTCCCCTTCATCGGGGATTATTTCTACTTCTTGTGTGGCTATTTCTTCTACCGCCTTGTCTATCTCCCCGTGTAAATTCATGAGCTCATTGGTCCCAAAGATATCATCAAAATTATCATACGGAGGGGAGGTCTCCAGGAGATCCTCTAGTTTGGGGGAGTTTGAACTAACCTACATCGGGGGAACATTGGGCATGTTGAGACCCGTGTCTATGCTCGGGGGTTTCTCTGCCCTCTGCTTCTTTCTTCTTTTTAATGGGGCTTTGGCATCTAGAATATCTACAGACTGCACCTCAGCCTCTATTTGTTGGCTCATGAGTGCTGCTAGTGAAGGGGATCCTACCGGGCGGGAAGATCTCACTAGGGTAACTAGGAGATGGCGGGCGAGCTAGGCGCTTATCTTTTGGCTCATCTATCTGGACGCCTCTAGATGAACATGAAATTTCTCCAAAATGGGGAGCGGACCTTGGGGAGTAATTTTTGGTAGGGTGTCTTTTTTTTTCCTTCTCCTTGTCTTTTATTGGTCCCATGGCTCTGGAGGTCAAAGCATAGCCCCACAATATTGGACCCTTACGGGTGCTTCTCTTACATACCCATTCAAAATACCTATGGTTGTTCTCAATGATGTGGTGGCTCACATCCTCAATTATTAAGTTCTCTGGGGTGTCCCAATCCACTGAAGGGAGATCCAACTTGTCGATGCCCTCTTTTTGTATGTTGGGTCCTCCAGAGGCTCATTGTCTAAAAAATATTTTGGGAAGCCCTGAAGGTTGAGGGCCTTCATCAAACCTTTGGACATTCACGAATGCTGTCGGGCTCGAACATCAAAACTATCTTGACAATCTGCCCAAAAATCTTCAACGTGAACTTTATGTGGTGTGGATGCCCGAGGTAGTGCCTCTCTTATCTTATCAACTGGATCAAAGTTGTTTCTGTTAAGGTGGAATTCCGCCAGTCCCAGACTCTTTAATTCATTATTGGCTTCCTTAGCCATTGCGAGACTGCAAGAATAGTTCCCGCAAGTGATTGGGAATGGAATGGATGTAACCTTCTTCACGCCAAAGAATGTGTGGAGTTCCAAGATTTTCCTGCAGAACTCCAAAAGAATGATCCTATCCCCGTAGTGCCTAGGGAGTAGGTAGGGCTTCCTGGAGAAGCCGGTCACCAGACTATAAGTATGTTGTTGGAATTGAATGAAATATTTTTTGTATGTGCTTACCAATTTTATCACCTCCTAAGACAACCGGTACCCAGTGTTCCAAGTAAGTGTCAAAATGTTATGGTAAATGAATGTGTCATTTACCCTACAAAAATGGGGCAAAGAGGCTTCCCAATGCATCCAAGGATAATGTTCCCATGGAGCGATCTAGCCAGGCCCATTCCCAAGAATGCCTACTGTATACAAACCCTAAAGAGTGGGTCTATGTTGGGCCAGTGCCCATAATACATAGGAGGTCATGTAGAACTTTGAATTCTAGAGGACATTTTTCAGCTGGAAGTCTACATGATTGGCGATGATGGTCTCCTAGTCTAAGGTTTGACTGTAGGTGGTGATGCAGTAGAGAAAATAATACATCCATGCTAAAAAGTCTCTGGCATGGGGTTCTTCAAAGAGCCTGCACAAGAAGATGATTCCCACCTGTATGCATTCTTTAAAGTCTCCGCAGGGAATCTCTAGCTTCATCTTTTTATAGTCCCTTCTCGGGGACTTCAGACAATGAGTGTTGAGATGTTGCCAGGCGAGAACAGGAATTTCTTCAAACTCCTTTAGTGACATAGACTGGGAGATAATAATGGCTCCCTTGAATTGGGGGATTCCTAGCCCCAAAGCGAAAGTGGTGGCATCCAGATTAACAATGGTCGTCGGGTAGTGCAGTGGTAGAGGGTTGGTAAGCAAAACAACTTGGGTGGGAGCATTGTAGTGCATTGCTAGTTGAAGGATCAACTCCAGTGCCTGTACCAAGCAAGGGAAACTTGTAGCTTTAATGATGTCAGAGGTAGCCATGTTCTTTTCCATATCATCTCCGGCAGCCCTTTGTTGGTATATTGTTTGGACAAGGCCCTGCATTTCAGCCCATAGTCTGGGCTCGGTATCTGTGATCTCCTACAGCTTGGAGTCCACTTTGGACCCCATAAGAACACCCTCCCTCAGGTACTTGGAGTTTAATGGGAGCTTGGCCAACATCTTTTATGCCTTTGTTTTGTGGCCGCCCAAGTGGAGGTAGTTGGAAGCCCTGGACTTCCAGGAGGAGTTGTCACTTCAGACATGTTGTTGGATAACCTGTAACCTGCAAGACCGGAGAACCATCAAAACATATAATATGATAAAAATAGAAAACATTTTTGTGGACTCTGGGGATTTCATCGCCATCTCACACCTGTTAAAAAAAATTTAGTGCGCATCAAAATCCCAGAGTATAACACTTAACGACGACTGGATTCTGATCGACACCTAGGGGTTCCGAGGTATTAGTTTATGCAAAAAATGGGATGAGGGCCTGGGGTCTTCCCAGCACCCGGAGCCTGGAGAAACTATTTTTAATCAACGTGAGCAAGTAGCGGGCCATACTTGGCTGACATGGGTTGTCATGTGGTCACGCGATAGACAACGTAATGGCCCTTAATGGCAATAGATGGGTTGACATGAGCAAAATGAATGCTAGATGGGATGTTTTTGAATTCTCACTCATGGGGAAATTAATCCTTCCATTAATGATGAAGTAACAGAGGAGAGAGAATCATCACCATGGCTCAAACAGGTGAGGTGCCAATTTCGAGCCAGGCAGACACCATGCGAATGAGCTCCAAACTTGGGTTTTAACATGCAGAACGTGACGAGCTTGCCATGGGAAGGGCTACCAAGACACTATACAGACCCAAAATATATAAGGGAAAGCCAGAAGATGGCACAATTTACAAGAAATACTCTACCTAAAGGACTACCTACAATTTACAACAAGACTCCGAAACCTTTACACAGGAGCTTGCGAGAATTAACAACATCTACACTAGAATACATCATTTACAAAGGGGAGCCAAAAAAATGTGAGGAAGGCATACAACCTTCCTACGGGTCCATCCCACCAACAGGAGGCGACAACAAACCAGCAAGCAAGAGAAAATAAAAAGAAAGGATGAAACCAAAAGCAAAAACAAGCACAAGCAAAGCAAAAACAAAACCAGAAAGAAATGAGTCGTGAAACGTACCTTAACACCAAAAAACATGGGAGAAGGAGAACGGGAGGCACTCTGCAAGTGGGAAGCTTTCACAAACCATGAATGCACCACTAATAATTATTGTTTAAGCATTGTTAAGCACCAAGAGCAATTTGCACTTAATCACTGTTTAATCACCTTAATCACTCTGGGATCGCTCTGGGTAATTTATTCGCAGTAAATGTGAAAGTGATAGGTGAATCCTTATTTATACCGCTAGGGTAAAAAAATGTTGCTTCCTTCTATGAACCCCAGGAAAGGTAAACCCTCCGAACTCTAGACCCAGGGATTCTAAACAACCGCACCCTCTAGCAAAAGAGGAAATGGTGACATAGAATCTTAGAGTCCAGAAATCTGGCCGACACAAGACAAAAACACTCTGGGACCGGGTCCCTGAGGAAGGAAAACCAAAAAGCAAAGAAACGACCCTTGCAGAGGCAAAGGCCAGAGGAAAACAGGGGGACCCAACATTTTACCTACAAAAATGTAGGGACGGGTATGTAGGGCATAACATATTCTTAAATCCATATCTCACCCTTTTCTCAATTCTAAGAAACAAAGGAATATAAGCTCCAAGAGCATAGATAATGCATTGGCTTGCTTTTTGTTGAAGGTTTTTTAATCATCTTTGCCTCTTAATGTCTTTGTATTCTAATGTGAGGAAAAGAGGGATGCAGGCCTAGCTTAACCTATCTCATTTTCCACCATGACATTTTGGTGAACCCAATGTCTTTTGGATGTTACTTTTTTAATGGACTAGTTAGATCTTGTAGGTGTGTCTCTATAAAAGGTTTTTTAAAAAAAATTACTTCCATTAGTTTATATTTCATTTATTTACATTTGCATGCTCTTCTTAAAACAATAAAAGAACAAAAAATGCACATAATTCTTCTTTTGTATATTCATTACATTGTTTTCTTAGTTATTCTTTACATCTATTTTTTTATTCATTTCTTTAGATTAAAATGTCTGATTTCTTTTTTCCAAGGCTTTAGAGCCTTTAATGATTCATTCAATTGTGATCACTTTGATATGTTAGATGAAACCCTAGATGACCTCATCTCTATTTAGTCTTCCTCTATGACTCCTAAAACATCCTTTCACCAAAGATTGATTAACATGACACATGTGAATTACTATATTAACAATGTTGAAAAACCTAAAGTAGTTGTTCACCTTCACCAAGATATTCCCCAACCAAAAAATAAAATTGTGATTGTTGTTAAAGGTTGTGTTGATTCCAATTCCTTGCAAATTCCTAACAAACCATTAATAATTGTTAAAGGGAAAACCAAAAGTCTAAGAACACAAAAATAGATTGACACAATTATTTTACCCTATGAAAACCTTCTTACTCAAGGGAAAAACCCATCCACACCCGAAAAGTAGATCACTTTATTGAGATATCAAAAAATTACAATGAACTCGCTTATTATTGAAGTCTACAAACTATCAATCAATAAGCATGCCTTTTTCTTGAAAAATATTTCAAAGTCTTTGATAAAAATAAAATGATTACAAAAATGAATCAAAAAACACCCCAATGATCATACACAAATCATATATATTTTCAGCAATACAAAAGATATGACACAAATCTTATACTTTCATAGCAGATTGAACACAAATATCCAATCTTGTAATGCTATAGGTTGAATAAATAAATACAAGCCTCACTGGTATTTTCATTGAACCAAGATATTAAATAAGAAGCTTATGATATTCTCCTGCTATATATTTTCAAAGATACATACGAAAACAAAGCATCACCCCTGACAAGTGAGTCTCAAAGAACTTTTTATTTCCCATCGCCTAAACAAATATATGATGCTATTACAAATAAGGCTCCCGCTAAATGCCAATGGGTGGTAGTTACATCTCTTTAATATTATTCCAAAACTAAGCTTCCTTAAATGGATGACAAGATGAAACGTTTCCAAGACATTCAACTCGATGTCAAGTCATCATGTGCATAATTACAATGCATCCATGATGTTAGATATCACACGTAAGGTGCCAAATCAACCATGAAGTTGAGTCAACCATCTCCAGTGGTAATTTATCTCTCTCGCAACTATATAACATTAACCCTCCCTCTTAGTAAGAGAGAGATCATTAATATGAAATGGTGTGTCTCAACATGACAAGCACAAGAAGGTGCAACCAAAGCGAAAGTCAAAAAATATTTCATCATATATTTTCTCACTATAACAAAATTCACCATAGCTACTCTTAGAGGATGAATCAGAAAAATAGAAAATAATAAAGTCATGGAGTCACACATATGACTTCCACCATGGCTACTCCTAGAGGGTGGATCCACCATAGCTACTCCTAGAGGGCAGAACAAGGGATTTCACCTCAAACTTCTCTCATGGAGAAGAACTCATTTACAAGGGATTTCACCTCAAAATTCTCTCACAGAGAATAACTCATTAACAAGGGATTTCACCTTGAACTTCTCTTGCACAGAAGAACTCATTAACAAGGGATCTCACCTCGAACTTCTTTCACGGATAAGAACTCATAAACAAGGGATTGCCCTCAAACTTCTCTCAAAGAGAATATCTCATTAAAGAACATAAAGGATCATCTGAATTTTGAGACTCCCTCTTAGTCGAGACTCCCTCTCAATAGGAGAAACATTCTCATAGCTTTGATTATCACAATACTAGGAAATTGGCTCCAATGTTTGTTCAATAGTGAGCTTTGCAGTCACATTGCTGCACAATCTTGTTGATACTCTACAAAGGACTTGGAATTCTACATCTACCACTCAATCTCCCTCTGAATCTGATTTCTACAACTGAATAGTCTCCCTCTGAATATAATTTCTTCCTCTTTAAAGAAACAAAATTGAATGACAATTTCAATAGGTTCTTCCTATTTAAAATTTTTATGTGCCACCAATTCAGTCTCATGGCTGCAATAAGCATTCCCATGCTCATTTCTATAGCATGCATAGCTTTACATGAAATCTCTCATCATCTCGTTGCCTCTTGATCTGTCCTGCAACCAAGAGAGATTAATAATAATTTATAGAATCAACCTATCATGAAGATAAATATCCAGATCAATGCTAAAAGTATACGCTATTCCTATTGAAATAATATGAATTAATAATAACTACATAAAATTCATGATCCATATTCAAACATATAATCATAAAATACATCTCTTTATTGTCTAAATTTCTTCACAATCCAACAAAAAAAACTTTCGCCATCACAAAATTATAATGCAGGAAGAGAGAGAAAAATTGAACACCACCACATCTTCCTCTAAGGATTCTTCAGCTACATGTTCTCATATAAATCACTCATATCAAATATCATATTCAACACCAATTAGACATCAAGATTCTTCTATAATCCAATTGTTTTATTCTGGTTCAGATCGTTTCCTTAGATCCGCTCTAATAGCATGTTGATGTTTTGTGGACCAGAATAGCATTGATACAAATAGCAGATATCTAAGAACACAAATACAGATTGACAAAATTGTTTTATCCTAGGAAAACCCTCCTACTCAAGGGAAAAACCAAGCCACACCTGAAAAGTAGATCTCTTTATTGAGATATCAAAAAATTATAATGATCTCACTTATGATTGAAGTCTACAAAGTGTTAATTAATAGGCCATCCTTTTTCTTGAAAAATATCTCAAGCTCTAATAAAAAAACAAACTGATTACAAAAATAAATCACACAACACCCCAATAATCATACACAAATCATCTATATTTTCAGCAATACAAAAGATAAGATACGACCCTTATACTTTCATAGTAGAATGAAAATAAATCTACAATCCTGTAATACTATAGACTAAATGAATAAATACAAGCCTCACTATTATTTTCACTGAAACCAAGATATAATATAGAGCTTGTGATATTCTCCCGCTATATATTTTCAAAGATACAATACGAAAACAAATCATCACCCCCGACAAGTGAGTCTCAATGGAATTTTTATTTCCCATCTCCTAAAAAAAATATGATGTTGTTACAAAGAAGGCTCTCACAGAATGCCAAGGGTTGATTGTTACTTCTCTTTAATAATATTCCACAATCGATCTTCATTAAATGGATGATGAGATGAAACGGTGCCAAGACATTCAACTCGATCTCAAGTCATCATGGACACAATTACATGACATCCATGATTTCAGACATCACACGTAAGATGCCAAATCAACCATGAAGATGAGTCAACCTTCTCTAGTGGTAATTTATCTCTCTCACATCTATATAACATTAAAAAATCTTTCATATCACTTTACATATTATATACATCTTAACAATAAACAAATTCATCTTCAAACTCCATTTAAACGTCTAGATCTAGCATTAGCATCCCCTTCATTTAATTTGGGCTTTGCTAATCTAATTTTGGTTTCAAAGTGAATTCTTTGGAGGTATTCCTAATATAACATAGGATATCTACACATCCACAAAACAACCTAGATTTGGTGAGCCATCTCCACACTTGGACTTGGTTCATAATTTCTTATGTGAAATTTTGGTGAACCCGAATTAGTGCATTTCCATTATGATTTTTGTGTTATATTCTCATTCTTTGCATCTAGATCTAATTTTTATGCATTTGCATCATATTGCATTGCATAGAAAAAAGGTATTGATTTTGATCAAATATCTTCTCTTGTTGTTAAAATGACTTCAATTCTAACTATTCTAAGTCTTGTGGCTATAAAAGACTTACATCTCGAATTATTAGATGTCAAGACAACTTTTCTCCATGGAAATTTGGTGGAAGATATTTGTATGCAACAACCACAAGGGTATGAGATCAAAGGTAAGGAGGAATTAGTCTGTAGGTTGAAGAAGAGCTTGGATGGGCTAAAACAAGCACCCCAACAATGGTATTTTAAATTTGATAGTGTTATGGTTGAACAGGGTTATAATAGATGTTATTATGGTCATTGTGTTTATTTTAAAAAGATTGGATAATGGTAGCTATATTATTATGTTATTATATATTGATGACATGCTCATTGCCAGGTCCAATATGTAGCATATAAATGACCTTAAATATAAATTACAACAGTAATTTTCTATGACATATTTGGGTGTTGCAAAACAAATCCTTGGTATAAGGATAAATAGAGACACGATAAATCACACATTAACATTGTCTCAAAGTGATTACATAAAGAAGGTGTTAAAAGATTTTAGATGCAAGATGCAAAACTATCTAGTACACATTTGCCTATTCATTTTAAATTATTCAAGGAGATGGGCCCAAGACACAGGAGGATATGGATTACATGTCTAAGGTTCAATACCTTCAGTAGTTGGTAGCTTGATGTATGTCATGGTGTGCTCAAGGCCAGATATTCCACATGTAGTGGGAGTTGTGAGTAAGTATATGAATAATCTTGGACAAGAGCATTGGAATGCAGTAAAGTGGATTCTCAAGTATTTGAAAGGTAGGTAAACTCAGTCCTTATATTGTGTAGGCTCTCATTCCACTCTACAAGGTTATGTTAATTTAGAATTAACAAGAGATATTAATAGCAAGAGGAGACTACATGGTATGTTTTTATTGTGGGAGGCACAATAGTCAATCATATTTCAAAATTGTAAAAGGTTGTAGCAATTTAAATACTAGAATAAAAATATGTTGCTCCTACAAAGGCTAGCAAGGAGATGATTTAGTTACAAAGGTTTATGGAAGAATTGGGCAAGACACAAGAGAATAGTAGGTTGTGCAGTGACAAACAGAGTTTGATTAATCTTGTAAAGAACTTAGCTCTTAGCTTTAAGACCAAACACATACAGATTCATCACCATCTCATATGCTTAGTTTTATAGGATGGATAGTTGAATCTAGAGAAGATATGGAAAATATGTTGACCATGGAAGTAACTCAAGATAAAATCACATCCTTCTTAGTTTCTATTGGCCTTCCAGCTTGATCATAGTGGAAATGAGAAAGAGTCGAGTCAAATTGCATCAATCTAGTGGGAGATTCAGGGGCAGCAATGTTGCTACATGATTAGTATCCAAGTGGGAGATTGATTGGTGTGGAGCCTAATCAATCTCCAAGTGCGATATTTTTGGTATGTAGCGACTGATCATGCAGTATTGTACACTCATCATGTATCCTTGATGGAATTTGAGGTTAGGCTAATTTTATTAGATGGCTTTGTAAACCACCTAAAAAAGACTTGATAAATAAGTGTCTGTGTGATGTAAAATCATTAGATTGTAATTTCTCTTTTTTGGATAATGAAATAAGTGGATGATTGTTTCTCTAGTGGATGTAGCCCATATTGGGTGAACCACATTAAATATTTGTGTTATTATATTTCAATCTTTTTTATTTATACATGATATTAATAATTTTTTATTACTCGTATTTGTCTAAACCCTAACATCTCTTCCCAAGGGATGAAAATTTATTTGGAGAAAAATTCCCAAAAGATACTTCTCTACCAAATTAGTTTACAATTTGTTGATAAAGGAGGGAAACTCTTCAAGTTTGTGGTGGAAGGTCCAAAATCTTTATCTTCTTTCCAAGATTAACTTCTTTTGGTGGACAGTAATACACATTAAAATCCTAAGAAGGGATAATCTGGTAAAATATAGATTTTAAATCCGAAAAAAATGTGTGTTGTGTAAGAAAGAGGAAGGATCCATACCTCACATATTGCTTCATTGTTAATATGCCCATAACATTTTTCCAACCTAGTATTGAAAAAGCTTGGAATTCATTGGACAATGAACAACACTCTACAACTTATTACCTTTTATTTGATAGGAAAAACATATAATCCACTTATTAGAGAATTATGGAAGCAAATCCCCTCCACCTGGGATGGAGTTTGTGGAATGAGTGGAACAACAAGAAATTTAGGGAAGTTGAGCATCTAATTAAGGAGGTTTTCAGAATCGTTTGCAAAATACTTTTAGAAAACATTCTAGTTGTCACTTAAACTTGCACTTCTTCCCCCCCCAGGAATTGGGATATTCCCAATTCTTATATCGGATTTGATTCTTGAAGAATAAAGAGAATGAATGCAAAGTGACATCCCCCAAATATTGGTTGCAGTTACAAGCTCAATTTTAATGGAGCTACAAGAAGGAATGAAGGAAAAGTAGATAGGGGGTGGAGTCGTCAGATCAAGCTTCGAGGAACTTTTCATTGTTTATACAAGTAACCTTGAAGAGGACACTAATAACCAAGTTGAAGGGATGACTTTTCTTTGGGGTTTCAAGTTTTCCATTTCAATAGGAATCAAAGTGTTGTCTATTGAGGGGGAATCTAAGCTAATAGGGATGTAATTGTTGATTTTCCAGGACAAATGAGAGGGGTGGTTGAATAAATTGTCCATAAAAACTTATAAACTTTTAAGCCTTTAATCAACTCCACTAAACTTACTTTAATAATTGAAAGATGTAAACATGAAAAGTACATAAAATATCAAATGCATAGAACACCAAATTTATGTGGAAAACCTTGTTTAAGGAAAAAACCACAAATAAAATTAATTATCAAATATATATGAGCATTGGTTAAGGTTTTTTTACGAGAAAGGATCCTTGTCAAAGGGCTCACTACCCGAAGAAAGAAGACTCACTATCGAGATGCATAAGGATAAAAGAGAATAGAGCCTCCACTGATGTACAACCACAATGCAATTGAAATAGTTGTAGATACCTTCAACTCACTGCTTCAAATTGATAACACATAAAATCCCACACTTCTCTACACCACTCTCCACACCATCTCATACATACAGGGAGATAAATCCCCTTTTATACAACCTCATCACACCTTAGAAGATTATGATTCAAGCCTTTAACATTGTAAACATTTTTAGTATTATGCTTTCCATTAAAGCTGATATAACCTATTCCAACTATTTTAGAAGTTTGATCATCTCCAAATCTAAGAAGACCTCCATCATACTTTTGAAGCTTAACAAACTTACTTTTGTCACTAGTCATGTGATTTGAACATCTACTATCAATAAGTCCTCTCTCTCTCTCTCTCTCTCTCTCTCTCTCTCTCTCTCTCTCTCTCTCTCTCTCTCTCTCTCTCTCTCTCTCTCTCTCTCTCTCTCTCAAATGAAAAGTAGAAGCCACAATATCTACAGTCTTAGTAATAGCTTCTGGGGACTTTTCTCAACAATTTTTCCAAGGTTATCAAAACACATTTCTTCTTAAATAGTTAAGAAAAAACACCGAACACCTTCTTCATCATGAGAAATACTAGCATATTCCTGACATTATAAGCTTTCTAATTAAAATTTCCTTTTCTCTCCTTATTCTTTTGATTTTCAATTATGTTAGGACACCTATAAGCATAATGACCTATATTTCCACAATTGAAAAATTTAAAGGGTAACTTACCTTTGTATTTTTGAGTTCCTTTCTTCATTCCTCTTACAAATTTTGTCTTGATTTCATCAAAGTCTTCTTCATTTGATTATTCTTATTTTGCTAGTTTAGTGACCTTAAATTGAAATTTTGTTCTTGTGTCGGTAGCAACAAATTCTCTCATCTCAAAAGAAAGTAAAGATCCATACATTTATTCTTTGGTATACCCTCTATAGCGAACACTTTAGAATTATAGGGTTTGGTAAGGGTTCAAAGTACCTTTTGCACTACATAATTTTCTTCCATACCGCCACCAAGTCCTTGATATCATTAACCACATCATCTATCTTATACAAATAGCTTGCTATATTATCATCTTCTTCCATTTGTAAACTTTCATATTTAGCCTTAGCATTTTTCAACTTACCTTGTTTGACTATATCATTTTCTTCATAAGTACATCTTAACTTTTCCCAAACATCATGAGTAGTTTCCAAAGATATAACCTTAGTTAATTCAACTTTATATAAAACACTAAAAATTGCATACTTTTCCCTTTCATTGTCTTCATATAATTTGATTTCATCTAAAGTGTTCAACACATTTTCTGGTTTCACATATTAATTCTTGACTTCCTTCCAAATATTATAACTAAGAGACCAATTATCCTCACATATGCACCTTCCAATAAGCATAGTCAGATCCATCAAATGTAGGTATTGTCAATTTGTGCACCATCAAGATCTCCTTAAGTGGGTAAGATCTTCTCCAAGGAACCAGAGCTCTTATAACAATTGTTGAATGTGCAAGACAACTAAGAGGGGGGGTGAACTAGTTTTCCAAAAAAACTTATAAACTTTTAAATCTTTTATCAATTCCACCAAAATTACTTTAATCCTTTAATCACTGAGATATGTGAACATAAAAAGCATAGAAACTATCAAACACATGGAATACTAGATTTATGTGTAAAATTGTGTTAAAGGAAAAAAATATAGAGAAGATTATTTCTCAAATATATATAAACATAGATTAAGGTGATTTTACAAGAAAGGCTCACTGCAAAAGGGCTTACTTCCCAAAGAAAGAAGGCTCACTACCTAGATGAATAAGGATAGAAGAAAATAGATCTAACACTAATGTACAACTACAAAAAAATTGAAAGATCCATAGATACCTTTGGTTTATTGATTTTGGTAGCTAAAACATGAAAGTCCACATTTCTTTGTAGCACTCTTCACACTATCTCATACATATAGGGGGGCAAATCCTCTTTCATACAACCTCATCGCGTGTGCACGCACACATGCACATGCGCACACACACACACACACACACACACACTTGAACAATACTTGCACAAGTATATACATATGTCCTAGCCACATTCTTGAATGATTCAACCTTTATTTATGTCATCCTTGCAATTGTAGATTCTCCCACTGTTGGGTAGGAAAATAACTAAATACAATTTTGAATTAGGTTGGCACTAAACATTATGAAGGTGGAAAGGAATGAGAAGTGGACTAAAACACACTTTATTTTGGACCAAACATATTTTAATATGTGTTACATACCATCTTGCATTCACTGAGACAATTAATTACAATATAAACACCTAAGGTTGGCCAAACTTAGATTAGGAACACCATCAAACATTGAAATTGTTCCTTCAAAATTCAAACTCTTGTGCTAACTGAAATGAATGAAGCTAAACACATTAAAACCTTATTTCCAAAACCATTCCATCAAATACCATTATGCACAGAAATGCAAAGCATGCATTTTACATAGAAAATATTGTCAATTACAACCTTACTCAGACAAATACCAATTTTGATATTATGTGATTCAAAGCACAAAAACCTTAACTCATCAACTTTGGACACCTTCCAACAACATTTCCAAAACCTCATCATCATATATGCAACATAAAGAATATACAGAACAATATTCTCAACACCACTACACAAAAATTAGTCACCAACAACCACACCAACATGTTGACATCAATGAAAACCATGCCAAACAAGCATATTGACTCATCCTGCTCAATATTGAAACATTTAAAAGCCTTAATAAGGCTAGTTGGTCAATTAAAGAGATTGTTATGAATATTCACAAACTCTTTGTAGAGAAAGACACTTTTGAGATTAACCACTTAAATAGCGAAGGAAATAGACTAGTCAATGCTTTGGTTGCCTTGGGGTTGGACATTGAACATCTCAAATGTTTGTGGATAAAAGACTCCCTTTTGCTACACATCCAAAGACTCATATTGGAAGAGAGTAGGGAAAAACACCATATGAAATGAAGACTAATAATGGCTTATGTATTTTGTGGACCCTTATTTGTATTGCTTATATGTTATAGAGTTGGGGGATAACAAGTATTATTTCAAAAGACTTTGGAAGGTAGATATTCAAGCCTTAATCTATCAGATAGGAGGACTACGAGATGGAGGTCAAGGAGAATAATTTGGACTAGCTAGAGGAGGGGTTTGTATGTCAATGAGATTTATCAAAAGGCTATGGTGTTGATGTGAAAAATAAACAAAGGTAGTGGCTATGAAGGGACTGTGAAGGGTCAATTAATGATGTGATGACATCATATTGATGATCCAACATAAAAATTAAATAATTATTTAGTGAGATTTTTTGGGGGAAGGAGATCTCATATAAGAGAAACCTTGCCCAAAATTTTATAATTCTTGTGATGAATTGCTCATACAAGAGGAGACTAGTGAGGATGCTAATGAATAATTACTTTTTCTCTAACACACATAGCTTTCATTCCAGATTTAAGTTATTCTTTTTTATTGTGGTTTTTCATAGCCACATGAAAAACGGTAAAGCTAAGCGTTCGGTAAGGTTCTTTGCAATTGTTTTAGCTATTAAATTTCATAAAATAGTTGAGGGCCATGTACACATTGAGCCTAATACTCATGATGAATATAAAGAAGATGCCATCATTTGGCATATGTGCAATGAGGGGGAGTTTCACAGATTATGGAGTGTACAAATGGGTATGTGTTAGGAATAACAGTCCACCAACACAACTGAGAGGGGGGGTGAATAAGTTATGAGACAAATTATTAAACATTAAAATTTATACATCAAAACTTTAATCCAAATGATAACACAGTAAATGCCAAAACCATAACACAATCCTTTGTTGTCAAGGAAACCCTGTTAAAGGTAAAATCCTAGTGGGAATTAGCACCCACAAATGATGTATTGAGAGTATGGTATCCCTGTTAAAAGATTTCACCCTGTTGGGAGCTTATTGATGCATTATAGTACACAGTCCCTGTTAAAGGATAGACCCTGTTATGAGTCAATAGTAACAATGGGCTCACTGCCCAAGCGCACTGCCTAAAGAAGGTTAAATCTGCCCTCAAGACTTACTATCTAAAATACAAATGTATATGAGATATACAATCCAGTGAACTATCTGATAGCAACTGTCTTTGCTTGGTCAGTTCCAATGAAGTAACATAATCACAACCTCTACTTTACATCCAACAATACAAGGTCACAACTTCCACAAATACATTTCCACTTCTCTCACTCTTCACACACATTTTCCAACAAGAAAAAGTCTCTCCTATATACCCTATTACAATAATCAATAAGGTCATCCAATTAGGCTTCCCCAATGTACAAATTATTACATAACCTCTTGCTAAGATACAAATGGTACCTATAACAAGTAAACATCAAATATAATATAAGATTCGTAATCCACGCTCGCAATCCATAATACACGCTTCATATCTGAAGTCTTCCCCAAATAGGTCTCCTCCAAAATAAATTCCACAGCTGACATCACCAAGAGTCCTACAACCCGTGAAACATAAAAAAAACCTTCCTTAACATGTCTGTTGTCATCCCTTAATCCTGCATAACCCAAATCCATGTCACACGTAATTTACTCTCAAAACACAGAGGCTAACTTTGTTAAAGATCATTGTCAACGTCCAGTACCCAGTCTTCACTAAAACATTTGTAACTCATCCAATATACAATATTAATCCATGCAAACTTAGACATTTGATCATAACATATCCTTGTACATATCACCATCTTCGCTGACTCTGCATCAACAATATAGTACATGTACACTTCTATCAGTCATCAAGCAATAGTAATAACCAGTCTAATCTCCCTCCATAGAAATGTATGTTGACATCAGTGACAAAACATGAATGCCAACAACAACATAAGAAACCAATTCCAATAATATCCCCCTTTGGCATTGATGGAAACATCTGGGAAAATCCATCAACCCAAAAGTACTCTCTCAAAACAATCTTCTCAATATCCTCAAAAAAGCTCTCCCTAAAATAGTAGGGATTTTGTCATAGAATCTCTCCCCCTTTGAAAACAATGGAAAAGGGTGCCATAACTCTGCTTTAGACCATCTTCCTTCTAGAAGATGTAGCTTTTTCAAATCTTCATGCCTCCAACAACCAGGTGCAAAATCACCCAAATGTGTTCTATAATGTTCCTGCGATCACTCCCCGTGAGGAGTAGATCCTTACATCAAGTACAGAAAATGATATAGCTCTGAAAGCCACTAGAATGTTGCATTCCTTTATCAATGTATTTCTCGCAAGGATGGGATCGCACCCCAAGCATACCTTTGAGCTACTTAAAGGCATCCTTTGGCAAATTTTTTGTAAATATATATATATTATTTGTTCCTTTGTGCTGATATACTCCAATCTAATCTCCTTCTCTGCTACCCCGTCTCTTAAGAAATGACACTTAATGGAAATATGTTTAGTCATTGAATGCATTACTGTATTATTTTACATATTCTCTATGCTATTATTGTCACATTGGATAACCACTGGCTCATCAAAAGTTATCCCAATGTCCTTCAGCGAAAACTTTAGTGGCGATTATTTGCCATTTGGCGAATGTCGCATGTCAAACTCGATAATTAGAGAATATTTTCTATCTATTCGATCGACCCTATCGCCCGACATTTATTGATATTGCATCCAAATCCTGGGCCCATCACCTATCCATTTATTTAATTTTTCCATTTCTTACACCTTATCGCCAATGGAATATAAATTTTGGTCCCCGTAAATTTAAAACATTCACCTATAATTTCTAAGCGACCCCAAATCGATAGCCGATATTCATCAATCATTTTATACATATATATTTATAGGCAGCCCCAAATTCGCCTGGCATTTTACGGATGTGTGTCTCTAACTGACATAATTTTGCCAACTTTATTAATCATGTGAAGGTATTGGACGACCCATACTCGCCTCAAAAATAACAAAAGACGTGTTATAATTATGTGGGCTTTGCCAAATATTTGTATACCTAATACGGTAATACCTCCTGCCAAATTTTCCAAATAAGGATTAGTATAAAACATTTAATCGATAGCGAAGTTTCAGACTATTGAGTGCAACTACATACTGCATTGGTGAGTCACAACTGTAATTTAATTTGAGGCAAAGGTAAGTGATACTTATTCTGTGACTGTACTTTTGAGTTCATTATTTTTTAGTACTAACCAATTAGCGAATAGTGGTGACCAGGGAGACCTCAGACATGATTTTAGGGCCAATGAATCCAAAATCATATTTATATATATTATAATCTATTTTCACTTCTTCAAAAATTTAACATTTTTATTTTGCACTGGAAGTTGTTGGAGAATGGAGATGTTGAACAAGAATAAGGCCAAGGGTAAAGCTCTTGCAAGTGGGGAAAGACAAGAGAGGCCAGAAAAATGCAGAACCTTATCATCATACTTTGGTCATGGTGTTGGAAACATTTCTGTCCAAAATCAGGAAGCTTCTTCATCACAAGCAGATTTTGAAGATTCACAACCTGAAACTACATGACATATTGAAGAAGTAGGTGAACTTGATATCTCAGATCACGATGAACTTGAAGAAGATTTTTAGTTAAATACCCAGAATAGCCATATTGATATAATCAACTTGGATGAGACTGAGAATGTCAGAGATGATGATGGTGCATGGAAAAAGAAAAGAAAAAAATAATTCAAAGAAGGATAGGGAATCATAAAATGATAGGAAGTGGGAGATGTCAAGGAATTTTCAAATAGAATGAGTGTCAAAGTATCCATTCATTAAACCAGTGGAGAATCCAATTGAAGGTCAGCCTCCAGTAGAATGCAGGTGTAAGATTTGAACCAAGATAAATAAGAAGGAAAAGAGGTTGCAGTTAAAAATTGACACCATAGAGAAGCATATGGGTAAAGTTTATGAAAATAAAACCATAGATGGAGTTGAAAAATCAGTGATAAGATGGAAAACAAAGGACGAATCTCTACATGTTAGGAATGCATAATTATATGAATTTTAGTAGAATATGCAGATGAAGCCTGCTTAAGTTAAAGGCTCTATGAATCTTGTTTTGGAAAAGCATTGCAAGTAGAACTAATGGGAAAATTTGTTCAGTTAAGTGTTGTTTTTAATATTTTGAGCAAAGGGCATCCTATGACAGACTACCCATCATTGAGTGCTTTATTACACTTTCTAAAATTGCATAACTATCCTAACAGTCATTGGTCAATAAATAGTGGATGGGAATGGGCAAGTTGTCTTGCCGATGTGGAAAAAGAGGATCTAAAGGAAAAAATTAAAGAGTCAAATTTTATTGCATTGTCTTTAGACAAGGTTACAAAAGTAGATAATACTTTGTGGGTATGCATGCATGTTTATACTGTACACAATTTTGTTTGCCAACCTCATCTACTAACTGTTGCTAAAATGAAGGATAATGCGACAGATGAAAATTTATTTGAACTAGTAAAGAGTTATCTAATTGAATATGGAGGTATAAATGACATGACAATTGCCAATAAGTTGGCGTGTGTTGGAGCAGATGGAGCTTCAGTAATGCAAGACCACAGGGGCAGTCTTTGCACAAAGATACAATATTCTTGTGCGCCCTACGTTACTCCCATTTACTACATGTCCCACAGAATGAATCTAGCTTTTGGAGTTGTCAGCAAGCATGGTCTAGTACAAAAAATTGAAGTTTTAATCAAAGAGATCTACCAATACTTCTATCGAAGTCTGAAACAATTGAGGGAATTTCAACACTTTGCTGAAGGACTAATTGATGGGAACAAGCTTCTGAAGGATAATGATACTAGATGGATCTCTTTGGATGGACTAGCGCATCGATTATTTTCAGAATATCAATCGTTGCTTGGTCTAATGAAATCAAGTCATGAAGAAGCAGGGCTACCCAAATTTCCTAAGCTGCTATGAAGGTTAAGTAATGTAGAGACACTCTTAACGTTAGCAAGTCTTCTCCCCCTACTAGAGGAAATGAGAAATATAATGAAAAAGGCCCAGCAAAGATCAATGCATATTGCAGAATATGTTGTGCTTCGTAAATTGACATGCATAACGCTAGATAATCTTTGTCGATCATGTGATGATGTAAAATTTGATAGCTAGCTTAAAATCACATATTTGGACAATCTTGACACCCTTTTAAATATCGGTGTAAACATGGAGTTATGTGCAGAAGTACGTAGAGTTGAGATACCAATGTACTACTATGCCAGGGTTGAGTCTGAGGAACCAAGAAGGAAAAATAGGAAGCGAGTATCAAGTGTTAAAATGGAAGACTTTACCAAGATCGTTGAGTCTATAATTGCTTCTATGAAGTGCATTGCCTATGATATTTCCTTAGAGATTAGAGCAAGATTCCCTCCAGTCCAACTACTTGAATCCATGTCTATTGTGTTTCCTCGATATTGGAGTATCAATAATTTGAAGGATTATCGAACTAAGCTACTAGCTTTGATAGATCATTTTTGCAAAACCAAAGAGTTAAATAGAGTAACTCTAAATAGAATTTTAGATGAATCTTGTTTGAGAGAACAATCAGGCTGTATTTCACAGACAATGTGGGAACAATATAATATTATGCAGAACCCCCACAAAGATGGATCAGCAACAAGGATTTGGAAATATCTAGCTGAGAGAGAAATATTGATTGATTCAATATCAGAATTTTTTAAGCTTGTTGATTTATGTCTGACCATGGTATTGGGTTCGGTGGAGGATGAGATATTTTTTAGTGCTTTGGGGTTCCTAAAGTCAAAGCTAAGAAACAAACTAGACAATAATTTGGAAAATCTCTTGTGGCTTTATACATCTAGGTATGAAGTTCATCATTTTCCTTACGCTAGGGCACTAAAATTGTGGAGGAAGAAATGTCAAAGAAGAGGGATGGGAAACATTTCAAACCAAAGTGGGAGTGCCAAAGACAATGATGTGACTGTCATTGACTCATGTACTGGTAATGGTAATGCTAGCATTGAACTTGAGTTAAGCGAAGCTATGTAGAGTGCATAAAACATATTGAAGAACCAAGGAAGCTATGAAGTTGATGGCGATGAATCTAAGGATCATGATAATGATATGATGTGGAAACTTGAACCTTTATAGAAGTAGCAGGTCCTAGGTATTTATTAAACTTTTTTTCTATAGTCTACTGTCAGTTTCTGTATCTCATCATCAATCATGCATAATATCATATTCCAATGTCAAAATTCAAAAACTTGAATGTGGTTGATAATCTCATGAATTATACAATTAATAATGATTTTCATTTGCATTATTCATCTCTTATGGTACAATTCTTAAAGATTTTTATTTTCTTTTTGAAAACATAGCAATTCATATGATACAATTCTTAGAAATAGAGATTCTCATTAATTTATTTACAAATATGACACAATGTAACAATTCATTCATTAATAGTAGTAAGAAGTAGAACACAACTCTATGTGATTTTGTTTGCAAAAGTGAATTTACAATGAATTATGACTCAAGAGTCATACCCAATTTCAATTAATCATTACCCTTAGCAAATAACCTTGAATTCCCTTTTATAGAAACAAGGGAGCAACAATAGCTTCAGGTCAATTTTCCTAATGTGAAGAGTCAAGACTAGTACAACATCTGTACAACTGTACATTTCTACATTTGACAGGTCAGTTTAGCAAATTAGAAATAGCATTATAGCATCTGCTACATTGATCTTGTTGAAAAAATAAAGTTCAAACTTGTTACTTTTAACTCAATTCAAGCCAATAGATAAATAACATAGAGATGACTGAAACTGAAAGTACTTTCACATACTATTTTTGATGAGATGATTATGCCAGTTTGGTTAACATGCTCCATTCTACATCATTTGGAAGGCCAATATTTGTCAAGTTATAGTAGATGACCTTCAACTTTGTCAGCCATCCATACTTGTTAGAGTGACTTGAAAGCAATGATCCTTCCATACTCCATTCAAAATTATAATGCTTTGATGCACTTTGCAATGCCTTCATGAGTTGTGTCCTAAGGAAGCTTGCCTAAATTAGTCCTCATTGTCTCCTCCAACCTTTGTTGTAAGCTTCTCTTCCAATTAAATTCATTATTGAGTTACTAGGACCAGGACTCGGCAAACCATGACCTATCATTTTGGTTGTTGTTTGATTCATCTTGGCGAGATATCTCTCAAATAAGGCAAGAGTTTCCTCTACTTCCTTTAGTTTCTGACATTTTTGAAAGATAGAGGTTGTTTTTATTGATGCACAAATGCAGTCATCAATACCCTTGCTTGCCAAATACCTGTCATTGGTTTTGTTGATTTAATTCAAAATCTTTTTTGTAGTTTTCTCTCTCTGAATTTTTTTTTCTTCTCAATGTGCTCTTTGAGCTTCCCAAAAACATCTCTAAGACTTTCATTCAATTCAAACCAATCACACAACCTATCACCAGTCACCTTTATTCTCCCCCAAAGGTCTCTTTTTATTTTCTTGACTATATTTTTCATTTGGTCATTCAAGCTATTTTCGTAAGTTTTAATTGTATTATTTGCCTTCTTTAGCTCTTCTCTCAATTCTGACAACTGGTGTTCACTCTATTTTTTTATTTTCTCTGCTTCCTCTTCCCACTGGTTTTCTTTCTCTTCCCACTATTTTTATTTTACCCTCTCATCCTCCAGTTCTTGTGCCACACTCTCCATGCTTTTGTATAAATTTAAAGAAGAGTATTTTTCATCCTCAAGATTCGTATTACTCTCTTCCAATTTTTCCCTCACAAATTTTAGTTATGCCTCCATATTTTCTTGTTGTCCAATTTCTTCCTTAGAGGATAAATTTTTTTATCCTTTTAGCTAATTCTTTGCACCTGTTATCTGCTGCTTTCTCCTTTGCCTTTTCATTTTCTAGGTCTTCCTGTAACTTTTCTATTCTGCCCAGAAGCTTTCCATTCTCTCTCTGACTTCATCACTGAACTATAGACCACTTGGTTGGTCATTTTCGACACATTTATCTTGTCCACATTTTTAATTTTGGATAAATCCATTTGGAGGGTGCTAACTTGAAATCCAGATGGATCTATTTGACTCTCTTGTGGATTGTTATCTCTAGCTAGGGGCATAACAACCATGAACTCCATCATTTCTTTCTTTGGGTCATATTTTGGAAATAACCTATTCGATGCAGGTTCTGCATCACGAGCTACAACAACTACATCCCTCTTCAATGTATTAGTATTTTGTCTATTCCTATTTTTTGTTTGTTCAAAGTTAGTTACAAAATCATTGTAACAAAAATCAGGGTTTTCTGACACAATTGAATGTTTGAAAGGAGAAATAGAACTTGCAGCGATGCACAAACTTCCACCTATGGTTCTAATAATTGCACCATGAGGATTAGTAATAGTAACAATCTGACCCATTACAAGTGGAGTATTTGGATTGTTCAGAGGGTTTTGTCCTGAAGGTGTGGCAATTGTTGGACTCACAGTCACAGACACCATTGGCATTATTGTCATAACCTTTTGCTTCTTTACATTTCCTTGATCTCTAGGATCCACTAATTTTGTGTCCAGTTGTAATGTCCTTTTCAGACCACTAGTACTACCCATGCCATCCCCATTAGTGGGAGTGGCACTTGATTCAGATTGAATCTGCGTGCTTGACAAAGGTGGAACTAGATTTGAAGCTAGAACAAATGAAGGTGCAAGGGTATGAGACTAAGTAGTACCTTTTTCTGATGAACCTCCAATTACTAGTGTCCTACCACATTTTGGTGGAGCGGGTGTGGAAATTGGATACCAATTCCCTTCTCTTATGGGACCCAGACCACCCCTACCTAGAAAACCCATTTTTTCTACCATCTCTGCCCCTTTGCCATATTTTTATTTTGTGGACGCACTAACTCCAGTAGAAATTGTCATAGAATCCCGCCCATCATGATCAATATCTTGATCATTATAATTGCTAGGATGTGCTTGACCAGGATGCTCTGCATTCCACAAATTGCTAAATATTTCATCCTTGTCTACATCATAAAGATCTGCAGAGGTCTTTGGCTCGCTGAGATTCTTCCTCATTTCCCAAAAATCTTTAATTTTGGTTGCAATCCAATTATCATCTTTACATTGAAGCACTAGGTTGTTTGAAATAGATTTTGTAGATGGTTGAGTAGCTTGCTGGTAGAAATTGTAGGATGTCCTGTGTTGCACTTTTCCTTTCTGCTTGTGCAATGCCATAATTTGTGATGATAATTCTTGTATAGAAACTTATTTTGAGAGACGTATTACTCCATCTCTTTTTTGACCTCGTCCCAGGACTCCATGTTTTTAAATTTTTCTATCAATGGCATACTCTCATGTTGACATTTGCTTGTGGAGCTCCCATTCGCTCTAATAAGATTTGATCCAATTATGTTTAGTGGATCATACTGCCAGTGACTGTCAACAACAAAGAAAAAAAATTTATAAAAAAAAAAAAGCCTCTGCCACTTTGAATCCTTTTCTCTCAAATGTGAACCCTCCCAATGAGAAAGGAAAGGAAGGAAATATCATTTTCTTTTGCTGACCATTAAAGAGTACATTTGTGCTCTCCATCTGGTGAACATATTCCAATGCAAATATCCTCTCTATAACATGTATTGGAAGTTTGCAGGGTTCTACCGCTGAACTGTAAAACCTTAACACAGTGTAGTCTTTCATGAAGTACCAGTCAGCCAATTGTATTTGACTTCTGAGTTGAATGCAATCTCTACAAGACACAACCAATCTAGGCAATGAAGTGCCTGTAATTTTATGATACATTGGTGCCAAAAAGAAGTCTACAAAATTGTTATAGTTTTGTAACCACCTGGATTTGATCAGCTCTAACTATAGACCCTATTTTCCCTAAGTGTGATCATACCCCCAATTATTTTTAGACAACTCTTCAACCAGCTGACATAATTCATTTGAATCAGATTTAATTTCCTAAGTGATTTAATCACTAAATTTTATTAATCATCTTAGCCAATCAAAACCAATCAATTTTAATTCAAATAATTTCAAATCAAACCTGGCTAAGGTAATTAATTTAAAAGGAATCAAATAAATCCCTATTATATCTAATCACTTGCAAACCCTTGATGACATTATTTTTCCATTAGTATACTCAGAGAAAAAACACAAACAGAAAGCATTACCAGCAGACAGCAAGCATCACCAGCGAACCACAAGCAGTACCGGTAAAATGCAAGCATACCCGACAGAACAAAGATTTTTGAGAAAAATCTAAGTATAAAATTGACAAAGCATCACCAGCAACACAGTTTTTAGAACAACCCAACAGGAACAAACAAGCATACCCGACGACATGTTCAAAGAAAGGAACACCGACGACCAAGAACACCGACTGTCAAAACTGACAGTTAGAAAAGCCACAAATTATGGATCTGATTTATACACAGCGGATAAAGCAAAGTTATTCTATTTCATAGAATTGTTTTTTGTTTTTTATGGTCATGCAAGATTTATGTAAATGCTTTAAAGCATCTTAACGGATCTAAAGCATATCTAACTACAGATCAAGATCAAGTTGTATATCTTGAATCTAGAGCTAACTTGTGAATGCATGAATCGAGAATTGAACCTAAGCTAGTATAAATAGATGTTCATACTCAATTGTGAGTAACATGAATTCTTTATAATTGATAGCCACAAAGAGCATCCAAGGAGCAGAAGGCATAATTCATGCAAAAGATCAGAAACAGAATCCATCAGTTATCAAGAACACACAGAGGCTATCGACGAGAAGATAAAGGTAATACTCAATCATGGAAGGATGATTAATAGTATTTTTGGAGCTTTAGAGGATCTGTTATCAAGAAATTGAAGATTGCATATTCCATCAGATCAAAGACCTATGTAGTTGCATTCTAACAAGTGCATCACATCTAAAATCCTTTAGTAGAAGGTGGACTTAACCGTCCTTTGTAAATCTCTTAACAGAGTGCACACTTAACAGTGTTGTTAAAATCTTCAAATGAAGTAGATATTAATGGGTCTCTACTGTAATACTCCTAACAGGGTAGGTCATCAGAAGTGACCAAAATTGTAAGCCGTAACCGGCTCTTCTTATCTGTAGATAGTGAAGTTTGTGGGTAACAATCCCCACCGCAATTTTTACTTCCTAACAGAAGTTTTTTGCGATATCATATCTTGTGTCATGTGTTATCTAATTTCATGAATGTTTCTATTATTGTTACATATCAAAAGAATGTATGATATGATTGCATATGCATAAAGAAAGATGAACAGATAGATAAGTTAAATTACAAACTGATGACTAAGGGTTAATGGGTTGACCAAGAAAAGTTTTAGAAGTACTGATTCACCCCTCCCCTCTCAGTACAAATTATCTCAATATAATTCCAACAATTGGTATCAGAGCTTCATCTCTCTCTTAAAAAGCTTAAAGACTTGAGAGAAAAGATCAGAGCAATGGATGAGTTTAGACTGGATATGACTATTGAGAATGAGCAGTTACATATGCAAATAAACTTTGAGCAGTTTAAGGAGGCGAAGTTAAAGCTAAGAAAACTTCTTGATGAAAGATAGATTATGGCAACCAGGCTGAATCAGAAAGACTACAAAGAAATGGAAATACAAGAGTACTTTGTAGCAGTAGAATCATCATTTAGCAAAGCTTCAAATGCATTAGTTGAAGAATTACAAGTATGCAGGAGATCAATCTACATTTGAAAGATCAAATCAAGATGCTGCAAATTGGTCAAGAGACTCAAATGGTAAAAATGATTGATGTTATGAATGATGCAAGAAAAGCTGAAAATGAAAGAACGCTAGCCATTGATGACAGGAGGAAAATTACAAAGAAGCTACAAGATAAAGAATCAGAGATTCAAAGACTCACTGAGCATCACCATGAGGTCACCAACCAGATTATTCTTATGAGTCAAGAACCTAACAGATTAAATACAGAACTCATAGAAAGAATACAGACCATTGGCGAACTAAGGGAAGAAAATGAAAAATTAAAGCATGAAATCAGAATTCAGAATCAACACAATGAACTGATAAAAAAGGTTGAGGATAGCAACAAATGGATGGATGACTTTCTTGATGGACAAAGAAGAGTCAACAACTACACAAGATTAGGGTACAATGAGAAAGGAGAATCCTCAAATCAATCTGATAAGAGGAATGCCTTCACAACCCCAAGATCCAAGAAGCTGTCATGCAATCACTATGGAAAACCAAGCCACACCTCAAACATGTGCAGAAGCAAAATGAAAGGTATTTCTCAAGCACAATCTACTTTCATTGGTAATTGTTATAAATCTCAAAAGAAAGGACACAAGGAACATAAGTGCAGATCCAAAGTGATAAATCCAAAGAGAAAAACCTACATGGACAAATAATGTCCTACATGCAAGATGAATGGGCATACACACAAGGAATGCTGGAAAAAGAACAACAAGGCATGGACTCAGAAAGAAACTGATAAAAGCTACAAACCAACCAGAGAGGGTAACTCATATGTTTGGG
>MU225706.1:464147-500154 GCA_018584345.1 Thuja plicata
ATGTTTCTATTATTGTTACATATCAAAAGAATGTATGATATGATTTCATATGCATAAAGAAAGATGAACAAATAGATAAGTTAAATTACAAACTGATGACTAAGGGTTAATGGGCTAACCAAGAAAAGTTATAGAAGTATTGATTCACCCCTCCCCTCTTAGTACAAATTATCTCAATATAATTCCAACAACCCTACCTTATAGCTTAAATTAATCTAATTAATTGGATATAGTCCTAATTAATTATGTAAAGCAATAAAAAGCTTAAATAATTAATTTTCCTATTTTCTGAATGAATATATTAATTATAATTCATTTCATTAATATTCTCCTTAACCCTAGCCTAACCTATTTCAATGACCTTAACCCTAGGTTCAAACCCATCCCAACTTATTCCCCCATGCTAATCCTAAGCCTAATCTTAATCCTATCCTAACCCACTTCCTAATGATGTCACATTCCTAATCCTGTGATTAGGAATCCAACCCACTTGAGAAAGTCAATTTTCTCAAGCTTGACTCCCTCTAAGTCCACCTTCTCAAGCTTGGACTTACACCCCTCACCATGCCTCTTAATTGCTCTCATTAATGCATTATTAATGGAGATTTCCCAAGCCCATGCCTCATCAATGCCTTTGGCATTAATGTCTCTTACACCTCATTAATGGTTTTTACACCTCCATTAATGACCCTTGTCCCCCCTCTCTCTCCTCATTTCTTCTATAAATAGGATGAGTTTTTGAGCTCAAATGGCGCTTAATTTTCAAATTGAAAGAATTGTTATGTTGTTTAGATTAATTGAAAATCCATATTGCATTGTAGTTTTGATATTATGTATTGTTATTATTATGCTTTTTAGAGCTAATATGCATGTTTAATGAGCATTTAGATTAGTTTTGATTCAAATCTTCCATTCTTAGGTTGTATATGTCACTAATTTGTGCATAATCTGAGGGCATGATTATGACATTCTTCAAACTCCTCCTAGATAGGAAGCAATAGATCGGTTTTAGTGTTTAGCTTCAAACCCTTGATTTTTATAAGTTTTCACTAATATAATGATTTATTGAAGTGTCGTGTTGCAAATAACAGGTGCACTAATTAACACACACATTTTTGGCGCCCACCGTGGGGCTGGATTTTGGATTTTGCCTCATTTCAAGTTTGTTTTTTGCTAATTAGTCTTCCCAAATTTTAGCCACATGCTCGTTTTTGGTCCTAAAAGCTCACATCTGGTATACGCCCTCGCATCGCAGAAATCTAGGATCGCATCCAGGATTTCCTGAGTCATTTTCAATACAGGCTCACATCTGGTCAGTAGTCTATCACATCTGGTAGCAGAGGATCGCATCTAGTATATTGCATCATATCCTAGATTTCTAGGATCGCATCTGGTTAAAAAATTTGCGTACTACATTGCCTAACCTCTAACATTTTGACCAGTTTGGTTTTTGATCTTTTAAAATAGCCTAACTTTTATTTGCAGATTGCTATCAGAGCTGAAAGAGCGGGAAAAAGGATATTGACTTGTGGTTTTTAAGGTTGCCATCCCCTTATCTTGACCTCCATTTTGTTTTTGTTTTTCAAACCTAAGAGAACTTTTTTTTCTCATTTGTTAAATCGATTAGATAAGTATGGTCTTTTCCTTTAGAGGAAAATCAGAAAAGCAAACATTGATTTAAAACTTGAAAATAAAATGGAGTAACTGAACAAGACAAAGAAAACTCATCATTTAATTCATTTTTGCAAAGCAATTGAACAAGGCAAATCACTAAACTTTGTGGGATTAATTGAACAAGTTTCATCATATAATTTTCTTTGGCAAAAGTAACTGAACAACACAAGTCACCTAAATTTTGTGGGATAAATTAACTTTATTGTCTAATTTGGGATTTGTAATTGAACAAGCAAAGCACTAAAAATTGCAGTCAAAGAACAATCAAACTTTGCTTTCAAAACTACTTGTATTTTCATTAACTTAGGAATATCTAAATTAAGCTCAAATAGCTTGAGGGAATAAACATCTGACTGAAGTGTTTTGGGAGAAAATGGCATGGACTAGGAGAGTATGCTCTTCTTCTTCTAAAGAATCAGAAATCTAGAAATCCTATGCTCACCAATCCTTTGTATGTTTATTAAACAGTAGAGGGCTTGTCGATTGAGGAAAAGATCTCCCGGGAACGACCCAAGTGAGGAAAAGTTTTACGCCAACCCTTCTAACTCACTATAAATAATTGCTTCATCATAGGCCAAAGCCTCAGAAGACAGAGTTGGTTTTGTTCTCAGAATTTTGACAACATTCCTTGAACATGCTTGGGTATGTGTAGAGCGGAGCCGCTTGAATCTTGCTTGCGAGACTACACGTATTTAAGTACTCATAGGGCTATACGCCTCAATTTTTCCTTGTGCAATTCTATGGGAGATGGTTTCGAACAAATTGCCTCGTCATAAACAACAAACTTCATAGACAAAACTACCATATTCATCTCCGAAAGGGTGATAATCCTTATGCAAGGCAAAAATTAATTGCCCCAAGACACTCGTCATTTCGTGCCCTCACTTGCGTTTGGAGTCGGCTAATATGGCATCATGGCTGGAGCCATTGTGTGCTTGGTGATGGCCATATTCTGATTAGCATTTGAGTGTGTACCTAAGTCAACAAGCAAGGATTTTCATTCTCTACCTAGAAAATAGGGCATAAGGATGTGTTTGTTCCCCTAACAATGCAAATCTGCTTGATATGTTTGAAAATCATTAACAAGATAACACCTTCAAAATAAGAAAAAAAATTCAATCCTTGATCTACATGTGTTTTTTTACTCACCAGCAAGTCTCCGAACACGATCACAGATCAAACAAACTTCACGCATTTTCAAGACAAAATTTATAAAACTGACAAAATTTGACAGAACATCAAAAAATCGTATCCCAAATTTCCTAGCTTGTATTTGGTATCTTGGCTCGTATATAGTATCCTACATCGTATCTGGTCAGCACTTCATAGCATCTAGGAAGAAAGCTCGCATCCTGGGTCATCAAAAGCTTGCATACTATATTTCCTGGCTTGCATTTAGGGGCTCACATCTAGGACAGTGGGCACTTGCAAATTAGTTTCTTAGAAAACCTCAGTAGATTTGGATACCCTTTTGGCTCTTTTGTCTATCCCTGTTGCTTTTTCTGGTCTCCCTGTTGCTGTGTCAAAACACTTTTTCAAGCTTCTACTTTACATGTCTTGTCGATTTCTCACAATCAGTCTCAATACGTGTAGTCTATCCGCTTTTTACAACAAATTGATTCCCAAATCACTATCAGGGTGTTCTAACCCTTTGATGCCAGAATCATTTACTTCCACCAAAACACAAATGACACCTCTACCTAGACACACTCACTTGAATGATTTGAGACTCTACTTGACACTATCGGGAAACTTTGACGAAGTTGAGATACAAATACATGGTTAACACAAGATGCAACAAGTACACTTCTAAAGAATCAGAAGTGCCTCCAAGATCACTACACTTTCAACAAGGAGAAACATCTCGTGGTTCCCTGTACAATTTAGACTCTCCAGAAATGGAAAGAACCACTCATGAATGGAGTAAAGCTTTTGGGGACTACGAAAATGATAAAAACCAAAAGCACGAAGATAGCGATGAGGAGGAAGAACCACACTTTGACCGTCATTTGTTTGATTCAGGCAGTGAGGAAGACATCACTAAAGAAGAATACAATAATCTCAAATAGAGCAAGAAATTCCAAAATACATTGGAAAAGATGATTGGAAGATAAAGAGAAATACTTTCTCCATCTAGCATTCACTAGCGTAAAATTACCTAAGGATTATGTTGTTGAACAACTAAAATAAAATGAGGTGTCAACTCCTATATCTATTCTCACCAAACAACTAACCGTTATGCAAACTCAGCTTGCAACTCTCAAACAAGAGAAGGCAAAACCCAAGATGAAATACTCTTTGGACTCCATTTGTCCATTTCCTTTCGACAAGAGTATTATCATGGCCCCATTTCCTCCCAACATGGCAAGACCGAAATATGAAAAATATACAGGAGAGACCGACCCACATGACCATGTGAGAGAATTTTGTACTCTAAGCATATAATACATGCATGAATCTACATACCTCATGCGGCTCTTTCCAGGAAGCCTAGGAGGCAATGCCATGGAGTGGTTCTCAAAACTTACACCTAAGGTAAAAACTTTTGAGGAGTTAATTCAATGATTTATCCAACATTACTCCTATAATATACATCATGATGTGACTATGATGGATTTTTGCAACACTAAACAAAAGACTAGCAAATCCTTTAGCCACTTTCTATAAAGGTGGAGGAAAATCTTTGCATGATATTCAAGAGCTATTCCCGAATCCGAGAAAATGGAAATCTTTGTTAATAACTTGGTACTTGAATTAAACTATGCATTGCAAATGCAAGACTCCCCTAGCTTCGATAGGATGATCAAGAATGCAATCCGTATTGAGGAAGTCATGGTTAAAAAGGGAGAAATTACTCTCCAAAGATAAAACAAATCTACCAACTCCAACAAACCAAAATGGTGGAAACAAAACAAAAACGTTGTCAACGATGGAGTGGTAGACACATCCAATGTTAATCCTAAACCTGAGGTGTTCAACCGAACAAATAGCATGCAAGATAGTAAATATTCCAAGGTAACAACGCAAACAACAAGAATAACAGGGGTCATCCATGGACTTCCAAGCCTCAAAGAACATTCACTCCTTTGGGAGAGCCTCTTGAGACTATTTTGAAGACACTATTAGACAACAAAGTTCTCACAATCCCAGATTCAAAACCATGGGAGCCAGAAGTCAAACCAAGGTGGTGGGATGACAATTCTTACTGTGTCTTTCACAAGAACAAAGGACACAAGACTAACAATTGTCTTAAACTCAAACATGATATCCAAGACCTTATTGAAGGAGGCAAGATCAAGGTGGAAGGACACACCACTAACGAAGATCATATAGCATTTAACAATATATTCCCTAACTACAAGAAAGGGGAAGTATCTAAAGGAAAAGGAAATGAGGTGAACTACACCTACTCTAAAAATGATAATGTGATTAACATGCTAGACATTAAAACTGAATTGATTAATGTGGTTACTATCAAAGGTGTTCAAAATACATCTTCCCAAGAAAATGCGGTGACCCGAAGTCAAGCACAAGTCACGATCAAAGGACCCAATTCCTCATCAAAACCAACAACAACTTCCAAAGTACCCATTGTCACTATCCCCAAGCCAGTAGCAGCAAAACAAACAATTACTACTCCTGCAACAAAGTACAACCTAGTGGATCAATTACAACGAACCTTTGCTAAAATTTCCATTTTTGAGTTGCTTAAAATCTCCACAGTGTATAGGGAAATCCTGAAATAAGCCCTACATGCCGCAAATGTACCAAAGGACCTTGACGTAGACAAATTACAAGTGATGGTTAATCACATCTTAGTGCCACATTACCTCTCTTTTTCAAAGGAAGATGATAAATCATTAACACATCCACATAATCAGCTCCTTCATATTGAAGTCCTCATCCATAAATCTCATGTTAGACGCATATTAATAGATGGAGGCGCAGGATTGAATATTTGTACCCTTAATCTAATTAGAAAGCTGGTTCTTTCACAATAGACCATTGAATCTAGAAGCAAAATCACTATCAAAGCTTATGATGAGGAAGGAAGATCCTCTAAAGGTCTTATTGTTCTATCCATCAGAGTTGGGCCGGTTGAAAGGAATATCATATGTCAAGTTTTGGATCTACCCCTAGCTTACAATATACTGTTAGGGAGACCCTGGATTCATGAAATGCAAGTTGTACCATCTACTTTCCACCAATGTATCAAGTTCCCACATAATGGGGTGGAAGTGACAATTCCTGCAGATGCCAATTATACTTGCAACAATATTAGGGCAGGTAGTATGGTCCCACATAACAAGGAAGCTACATATGAGATTGTTCCTAAGACTACCAAAGAAACGGTGATGAAAAGTTTTGGAAAGACCTTAAAACTTGAAGAAATAGGTATGGGAGAATATAAGATGGACATGAACCCATCATTAATAGAAATTCCAGTATCACCAAGATCCTATGGGAAACCTTCCTCATCATTCACACCTACTGCAGCTCGAACGCTAGAAATCCACAAAGCAACTGGCATGGTTAAGGCATCCACATCTTCTTTAGATAACACAGAAGAACATGCAGTCTTGGCCTGTCTTTACAAGGGAGAACCAATGGAAGCTGAGGTAAAACATGTGAAAATATCCCAGAAAAAGTATGGAAAAGGATATGATCTCCTCAAACAAATGGGATATAAAGGAAAAGGACCTTTAGGCGACAAAGGAAAAGGACTCGTTGAACCAGTACACATGGAATTCAGGGATACTAAAGATAAAATGGGACTAGATTTCAATAATAAATCTGAAGACCCTTCTTCATGGAATAGTCCAGTTTCTGACAAAGGGAGTGATGAAATAGAAGAAATAGAGCTGGAACCATGGTCCTATGAAAGATTATTACATGTTGGAATGGAGAATCCCAAATATCAAGGAGAGCGCTATGTACCAAGCTTTGAGGTACCACCAGACACTCATATCCCTTTGTTACCACCTGCTACAGAAGATGATCCAGAGATACCATTAATAGAAACAACTATTAAAGACACACCTCAACCACAAGAGTTACATCCTAACTGGGGGCAGTTAGTCACAATCTCACATGTCCTTGATTTACCACACTTTGATCTACAAGTGGCTAATAGGGTACACTAGGTAACTATTGCTGAATTCTTAAACATGTTTGATGACAAAGTAATTGAATCACATGATTACAAGTGGGATGAGCTATTTTTTTCCATATAGGACATTGAGATAGATGTAATTCACATGTTCGCAGCTCCATCAACACAGAAAGAGCATTCTAACACCACTCCTAACAATGTTGATATTCCTGAAGCAGAGGAGGAATTCCTTCCCCCAATCATTGATGAAGAGACTGGTGTTCTCCTAGGTCTAGAAGAAATTCAAAGGCAACAAGCTAGGAGCCTCCTCCTACAAAGATATGAAGAAGAATAATACTCCACTGATGATTCACTAGAGTTTGGTCCACATATAACTAACAACAAATTTGATAATGATGATCTAACTCTTATTGATCTAAACATCGAAGAGATTAACCTAACCAAACATGTCATGTCAGTTAATAGTCTTGACGCTCACGCAATGTTGTCCTTCTCAAAGTCTGACTCCCTATCTTTGATAAACCTAGACCTAATTGATTAGACTAATACAGATCCTACTCCTATCCTCAACTTTCCTAATGACTACACCTTTAATTGCTACCTAAACGCTTGTGAACCTTGCTCGTCTTCCACCAATGCGAGGAGCATGAACATGTCACAGGAGGATATCAAGTTTCTCAGTCAAAAATTGAAAAATAAATAGAAAAAAGGAACTGATGGTGAAAACCACGTTGTGACAGTGTCAGATTCTAAAAAAGTAAAAACAAAATATGTATCTGACGGTGAAAACCTCTTAGAGGTGCCAAAAGATGAGATTCTTGATATCCTCCCCGAGCACTTTCAAGAAAGATCTTCAGTTCTGATAGAACCAACTCAACCAATCAAATTAGGCACAACTGAAGATCCTCAATTAGTTCACCTAGCACAATATTTGTCAGATGAGGAGAAGACATAGTTTACTGAGTTCCTGAAAGAGAAAAAGATCAACTTTGCATGGTCTTACACAGATATGCCTAGACTGGATCTTGAGTTAATAATGCACCACTTATCTATACCTCCTAGGATCAAACCTATGAAACAAAAACTCAGAAAAATGCATCCTCATGTTGCATTACTAGTGAAAGCAGAGCTAGAGAAATTGTTAAAAGCTGGATACATCCGAGTCATCACTTACAGAGGATGGATCTCTAATGTGATCCCAATGTCCAAATCCAATAAATCTATCAGGATATGTACGAAATTCAGAGACTTAAACAAGGCATGTCCTAAGGATGACTTCCCACTGCCTAATATTGATATGATCATAGACCTCACTGCAGGCTACCAAATGTATTCATTAATGGATAGTTTCTTAGGCTATAATCAGATAAAAATTGCTCCTAAAAATCAATAAAAGACTGCATTTACATGTGCATGGGGCACCTTTTGCTGGAACGTCATGTCATTTGGGTTAAAGAATGCAGTTGCTACATACCAAAGAGCAATGACCACTATATTCCATGATATGATGCATAAAAACATGGAGGATTACGTGGATGACACCTTAGCTAAATTAAAAGAACAAAATACTCATATTGATGACTTAATAAAGATATTGGATTGTATGGAGCAATTTCAACTCAGGCTCAATCTAAAGAAATGTTCCTTTGGGGTCCGATCAGGAAAGCTCCTAGGATTTATTGTCTCAGCAAAAGGAATTGAGGTAGACTCTGGCAAAGTCAAAGCTATACTAGAGATGACTCCTCCACACAACATTAGTCAAATGAGGACATTACAAGGGAGACTCCGATCAATCAGAAGGTTCATGTCACAACTTTCCGATAGGGCACAACCCTTTACCAAATTACTACATAAAGGGGTCACCCTCAAATGGGATGAACATTGTGAAGCCAACTTTAGAGAATTAAAAGAGTACATGGCTACTCCTCCTATTCTTATGGCGCCCATCCATGGAAATCCATTACTCATGTATATTTTAGCTACAGCCACATCACTAGGAGTATTGCTCACATAAGAGGATAAAACTAAGAAAGAAAGAGCAATCTACTACATCAGTAGAACACTAGTCTCCTATGAACTCAATTACAACATTATTGAGAAAGCATGCTTAGCGGTTGTCTTTGCATCACAAAAACTAAGACATTACATGCTATCACATATAGTAAGGCTCATTGCAAAGATAGATCCTTTGAAATACCTCTTGAACAAAACAACATTAACAGGACGTCTGGAAAATTGGGTCCTCATTCTTAGCAAATTTGACTTTGAGTATGTGGATAGGAGGGCTATTAAAGGACAAGTCCTCGCAGATCAATTAGCTAATTCACCACTCCAAGATGATGAACATTTAAGAATTGAGTTCCTTGGTGAAACAATTATGCATTTAACGAAGTATCCATGGAAAATGTACTTTGATGGTTCTTTCACGCAACAAGGCTCTGGAGCAGGGGTTATATTCATAACTCCTCAAGACTACAAGATACCCAAGTCCTACAAATTGTTGTTTCCATGCACCAATAACATTTTTGAATATGAGGCATTAGTAAACGGTCTTAAACTTGCTATGAAGTGGAAGATTGTAGAGTTACACGTGTATGGTGACTCCCAACTCATTATCAATCAAGTCAGTGGAGATTATCAAATGAAAGATGAGAAGTTGATGCCCTACAAGCAACTAGTAGATGACCTAAAGAATTACTTTGTCTTCATCACATTCTAGCAAGAACCCAGAACAAAGAATAAAGTTGCAGATGCTATGGCTACACTAGTGTCCATGTTACAACTAGAGGAACAACAATTCTGCTATGACTTCTTGGTGGAAGAATTATCCTACCCCTCTTTTGATACCCCAGAATGCCAAGTAATTTGTTCTTTAAATGCCCAAGCCCAATCTCGATATGCTAAAATCATTGCTTACATAACCGACCAAACCATTCCCAATGATCTATCCAAAAATGAAAAAAGAGCCTTGATTAGGACATCATTGCATTATGTCCTCATTACTAATAACTTATATCAACGAGGTCTCGACGGTAAACTTCTTAGATGTTTAGAACTCAAAGAGTTGGATCATGCATTAAAAGAAGTCCATGAAGGTGTATGTGGATCCCACTCAAATGACTTTTCATTAGCTAAGAAGCTACTCAGAGTAGGCTATTACTGACCTACAATGGAAAAAGACACTATTCAATTTTCCAAAACATGTCATAAATACCAAACACATGGAAATCTTATCCATGCTCCTTCCAAGGAACTCATACCTTTTATCACACATTGACCATTTCAGCAATGGGCCTTTGACTTGGTTGGACAAATATATTCCAATTCTTCAAATGGACATAAGTTCATTGTTACGGCCATTGAGTATTTCACAAAGTGGGTCGAAGTCATTCCGCTAATCAAAGCCACTGGAAAATAGGTGTCTGTGTTCATCTTGAACAACATTATTTGTAGATATGGTATACCCTCTTCAATTGTAACAGACAATGGGGGCCAATTTAAAAACCAAGACATGGACGACCTTTGCGAAGAGTTCCACATCACTCAACATTGCTGCTCAATCTATTAACCTGAAGGTAATGGACAGGCTGAGGCATCTAACAAGAATATTCTTAAGATCCTACACAGAACTGTGAGTAAGTCTAGCAGAGACTGGCATTTACAACTAAATCCGACACCACAGGCCTATAGAACAAGCATCAAAACACCAACTGGAGCCATGCCATTTTCCCTAGTATATGGCACTGAGGCAGTACTACATATTGAGGTTGAGATCCCATCTTTGCGAATATCTTTACAAGGTCTTGTTACTGATGAGCAATACCGCATCGGTAGGGTGAATGTACTAGAATTACTTGATGAGTGCAGACAACATGCATTTGATCATCTAAAGGTATACCAAGCACGAATGTCCAAAGGATACAATAAAAAGGTCAAACCACAGAAATTTCAAGTGGGGGATCTTTTCCTAAAGGAGAATCCTAAAAACCAGCCTAACAGAGAACAGAAAGGGAAGTTTGAACCTAACTGGTTGGGACCTTATGTTATCACTACTACTTTTGGGACTGGAGCCTACCAACTAGCTACACCTGAGTGAGACGTTCTTCCAGATCCTATCAATGAAGTGGTTCTACGCTTGATGTTTGGCTAGAAGAGCCTGTACAGTGAAAAACTCAAAAAATACCAAAAACATCAGAAAATTGATCCTGAAGAAATTTAAAAAAAAAAGTGGAAAAAGCCCTAAAGAAAGGTATCCTTAGTGAAAACCTGGAAAATAGGCGCCTTGATACTACAAAAACATTCAAAAAAAGAAAAAATAGCAAAAAAATTGAAAAAGTGCCTTGATGAAAACCTGGTAAAACGGGCATCTTGGTAGCAAAAAGAATAAACAATTTTGCCAAGAGGTGAAAACCTGGCAATCAGGCATCACTTGTATTCTATGCTCTATCTATCAATACATTGCTGACACTAAGCCTTCACAATTACACATGTGCTATTTGATGACTCTAATTCCTTATATGTGTCCTATCCTTGCTTGGGATTTGTCTGCGTCTACGTCTTAGGAATAGTCATTCTGCACTAGGGTCATCTTTGCTAGCATGTTAAGTTGTGTCTGCTAGGTCATCATAGGATGGTTTTTCATGTGACACAATGCTTCTCAATGCTTGCACCAAACTATCACTTTCATGAAACAAGGATGGAACAAACATTGCACTAACCTAAACAGTGTTCCTAAGACCTACATTGGATTATAAACAGAAAAAAATGCACAGACATGGGAACCATATTGCTTGAATTCTAACTTTTGATTGGTGAATCTCTACTACACTTGAAAAATGAATCAATAGTATTTCTCAATACAATCTAAGCTGTTATGAATTTTATTTTATTGATTCACAATTTATGGTTGTTATGTCTTTCGAGTTACTCCATGACCTCTGCACAAAAACAAAGAGTCGCAAGGACATGGGGCATAACATTTTCTTGGTTTTTTGCGTATGGTGATTTTTCCAAATGATCCTATAAATTTCACCTAACTTGGATGTTTATGGTAAGAGCTGCCACCATGAGTGGATAGCCCCATATATCTCAATCTTTATTATGTGTCAACTACGGTGAGGTTGAAACAATTTCCTTGTCTATTTTATAAACTCAAATTCTCACTAAGGTATACAAATCATAATGTCCCCAAGGATATGAATTTTCAAGGTCATTACAGGTCCAATATCTTACCTTACACAGATTCTGATATAGTGAAAGGAAGGTGACTATTTTTTTATCATGGCTTCTATGCCTTGATGCCTAAGTCTATTTCTGACATTTCATCCAAACATAGTATTCATAATTTCATACTATCAGTGGGTATTAGTTATTGTTGTACTATCAGGTGGTATCCATTCCGAAAAGAGCCCAATGATGATAAAAAAAAAGATATGATATTTTCAAATCAGTGACAAGTCCTAAGAGTCTGCATATAGCTTCATTTAGAGATTGCATGATGCATTTTGAAAGAAGCAAAAGCATAAGGAATTTGAGCTCAAAATGATTTTGATTTTCTTCTAAAATCCAAGTTAATTACATCTATTACTGATATTTATATCGTTGCACATCCATAGCATACATTTTGCATTCATCAAATGAGATAGAAGAAAAATATAAAAACAAAGCATTTATGCATAGCATTTATTTTTACATCCTAAGTGCATCCATACATTTTTACTTGCATAAGAAAAACTCAAAAACATACATTTGCACATTCACATAGTATCATTTGAAACATATTTATATCAGTAATAAATTCAAAACTGTATAAAATGATGTCATCATCTAAAAGATCTAACTCATCATGAGACCAAGATAAAACATAATCACATGTGCAAAAATATCTATCAAAGCAAAGAGAACTCATGAAACATGTCAGAATCAAAAAACAGTTGCATCAGATATATATCAAAAAATGGTACAGATCGACAAAATGGCACAAGTCTACACAAAGAGTATCAGAGTATAAGGATGAATCAGATATACATGTATAAAGTGTCATCATACAAAAATAATGATCTCGGCAGGATCCAGATATACAAAATGATCTCAACAAAATATGACAAAGTACAAAATCAACTCTAACTTCCCCCTCTCCCTAATCTGGAGGAGGAGGTGGAGAAGGTGGTAGAAATGGAGGTGGAGGAGGCATGGCCCTCTCAGACTGCTGGGCAATCTGTGAATAAGAAGGTTCTCTCTAGCCCTCTGGAACTGCAACATGGTATGAAGAAAAATAATAGGCTTCTCTCTGTCCCTAGTGAGTGGCTATCTGAGCCTGTGTATCTCTCTCTACTTTGAGCATATCACCCTATCTATCCCACACTACTCTAACACACTCCAACTGTGCATCCTTGTCTGTAAGTAAAGCCTCTAAAGTGGTAATGCGTGCTCTAAGCTGCTCTCTCTCCCACTCACACTGAGATAAGGGATCTTCATCCCTGCTCGAACCCCTGCCAGAATCCTGTCCTAAAGGTCTATCCTATTACCTATCCTGTGGCTGTTGCTGCTGCAGTCTCGGTTGTCTCTGTTGCTCCCCTGTAAGTAAAGGCCCTGGATCCATCCTAGGAGAAACAAATCTGAAGCGGTTACACTGACCCTCTCTGCTTCCACTGGCCACCTCTCCCGTACCACCCACAACACCACCTCCCTTGTCATCTCCACCATCGTCCTCATCATCTAGAGGAGGATGCCTACCATCTCGTCTACCATATCTACCTCTGTCTTATCCTCCCCCAACACCCCTATCTCTCTGTGCTCCTCCTCTACCTCTGGCAGGGCGATCATCAGGCTCATAATCTATTGGGTCCTCTATACGAGGAATGGCCTCCTCAGGAACTATAAACCGAGGAAATGGATGTTGGAGCATCTCTGCTGCGTATCCATCTGAACAGCCTACATCTACCACATCAAGCTGAAGATCCCAATCAACTCTAACCATATCTCTAATCTCTTGATGTGTAGTCTCGTATCTTAGTTGGGCGCCCCACAATGGTGCCTCATCATGAACTCTAGCATATACTATCACATCTTGGCTCCTGCCCTGTCGATGACCGAATTGTCTCAAAACTCGGGTATGTACAAAGTGCTCTATGACGTATCTGGTATGTCCAATCAGGTACCTACTCTGGAAGAAAAATGGAACCTGTCTGCCATTGGAGGTCCACTCCTCACAATCCAAATGCGACCACCATACTACCTCTATCAAAAAGATGCCGCTAGTACTCTACCTTGCCTAGATGGGGCTGCTGAATCAAACTTGCGTACATATATACATAAGGATGCTCCAATGCTTGTTGCCTCTCTACAATGGGTCGTGTCATTGGGATGTGCTCCCAGGCCTAGATATGCAAAATCAAGATCCCTATAGTCATGCTCTGGGTATACTGATACACAATCTCATGGAGCTCCTGATACATATGGATCAAAATAAAGCTACCCCATGCAAATCTCCATCTAGAGACGACCATCTGCTCAAGTATATCCACCCATCCTACAAGGAATCCATGTTGTCCTCTATCTGGCATCAGGATGCCACCAATCAGTCCCGCCAAGTATACAGATAGATGATCATAGTGATTGCACATATAATCCCATGAAATGTATCTCTGATCAATAGTGTCATCCTAGAAGAAATGATGAGGTGCACCAATGGCAACGATGGAAGTCACCTCAAAATGCACCTCGCAGCCCCTAAAAATGCTTATATCACGTGCTTCCCTTTTTAGGGCAACTTCCAAAAGGCATCTATATTAGGGTTTTACCATTATCCAAGAAAATAGGAACCCAAATTTTTTTTTTCTTGCATAAGAGTGTATAGTACTCAACATGATCAGTTGCCACATGTCTTGCATGTCTTCACCCGTCATCGAATCTTTCACAATTAACTCTTACAAATATTAATGACCGTCATAGGAATCCGTCATAACCATTTCAGTCATGATTACCTTACACATTGTCCAAAGTGCTGACATTTGGCAAATAACCTCTACCACATAAAAGGGATGCCTAGATCCACCTAGACCAAGTTTGATCATCCTTGTCATCTTCCAAGTGGAGTGAAAACACAACATGTCCACTCAACTAAATGATAGATTGAATATCAAACTTAAATACATTATTTACAAATAATTAATTATAAAATAAATAATATCAAATGTAAGGAAATATAAAAGGTTGAGACACCTTATTCCTAACATTCTCCCACTTGTCGAACACCTTGTAAGAGCCAAAGGAAATAACAGGATTTAACTGCTATAGGCCGAGAGGCCCATAGACTCCGAACACCATCTGAAGTTCTCTGTGCCCATAGGTTTTGTCAATGCATCCGCAAAATTCTTTACTATATCTACCTTATCCAAACTTACCTTTCCATCGTCTACCATATCCCTCACAAAGTGAAACCGCACATCAATGTGCTTGGTTCTGGCATGGAAAGTTGGATTCTTCGCAAGGCAAATAGCACTCTGACTGTCGTAACAAATTGTAATCTATCATGCATCAACACCAACATCCAAACACAGTCTCTTAAGCTAAATGGCTTCCTTACAAGAATGAGTAGCTGCCATGTACTCTACTTCTGTCATGGATAAAGCAACCACAGGTTGTCGCTTACTCATCCAACTGATGGTACCACCAAACATAGTGAACACATAGGCACTGGTGGATCTCCTGCTATCAATGTCACCTGCCCAATCTGAATCCATAGACCTACGAATACAAACTGAATGCGGAGCTCTAGAATAGTTTCCATGATAGCATATGGAATACTCTGATGTACCCTTTAGATATCTGAACACTCTCTTAACTGCATCCCAATGTACCCGTCTAGGTTTAGCCATAAACCGACTTAGGACTCCCACTACTTGGGCAATGTCTAGTCTAGTACAAACCATAACATACATAAGGCTGCCAACTGCACTCGCATAAGGTACTTTGCTCATTTCCTCCACCTCACTAGGAGATTTTGGACAATCATCCACAGATAACTTTGTTCCCATAGAAACAGGAACACATAATGATCTACAATTTGCCATGCTAAACATGTCCAAAATAGACTTCACATACTTACTCTGACTAAACCAAAGTTTTCTGTTAGATCTATCTTTGCTGATTTCCATTCCCAAAATATACCTGGCTGCCCCTAGATCTTTCATCTCAAACTGTGTTGACAACTGAGACTTCAAATCAGAAATCATACCCATACCCTTCCCAATCAACAACATATCATCAACATATAATGCAATAATAAGAAGGTGATCATTGTCAACTTTGAAATAAACACAATGATCTGATTTTGATCTCAGAAAACTAATCGACAACACAAAGGCATCAAATTTAAGGTACCACATCCTAGGAGATTGTTTCAAACCATACAAAGACTTCTTTAATCTGAAAACCAAAGACTCTTTACCTTTCTGAATATAGTGCTAAGGCTATGACATATAGATCTCTTCCTCCAAATCACCATGAAGGAAAGTTGTCTTCACATCCATCTGATCTACCTCTAAATCATACGATGCTGCTAGAGATAAAATAAATCTAATGGATGTAAGCTTTTCATCAAGAGAGAATATTTCACCATAATCAATTCCCTCCACATGTGAATACCCCTTTGCAACCAATCTAGCCTTGTGCCTCTCAACACTGCCATCTGCATAGATATTCTTCTTAAACACCCATTTGCTTCCAACAGGTTTCCGTCCTTTAGGCAAAGGTACTAGGTCCCAAGTTTTGTTCTTCTCCAATGAAGCCATCTCATCATCCATGGCCTCCATCCAGGAACCTGCATCTTCCATACCTATAGCCTCTTTCACAGATCTGGGCTCATCAGTGTTTGTAATCAAGGCACAAGCATAACTGGAATATAACATAGAAAATCCAAACCTCTTTGGTTGCTTTCTTTCTCTCATGGATCTCCTCAAGGGCTAAGGTTGAGGTTGTTCTACCTCTTCTTCTAAATTTTCAAAGATGCTAGAGCTCTCCTCATCATCAGATCCATCACGGTGTCTCTGTTTAGTCTTCTCAGGGGTAGGAGGCAACTGAACAACATCTTCTTTCATTTCTTTTTCATCTGGCTATAGCACAATAGGAGAAGGTGTTACCTCTCTAAAAATAACATTTCTACTATACAACACCTTACCAATCACAGGATCCCAAATCTTGTATCCTTTCACACCAACACTGTAGCCGATGAAGATACATTTTACAACCTTGTTTTCCAACTTAGATCTTCTCTCCTTAGGCACATGTGCATAAGCTTCACAACAAAAAACACGAATATGTCTAACTAAAGGCTTCTTACTAGACCACACCTCCATGGGTGTCTTACCAACAAGAGTTGATGTAGGAGATTTGTTAACCAGATAGCAAGCAGTGGCCACAACTTTAGCCCAAAACCTTTATTCAAGGCCATCTCCACTAAGCATACTCCTAGCCTTCTCCATCAATGTCATTTTCATTCTTTCTGCAACTCCATTTTGCTATGGGGTATAAGGAGTTGTCTTATGCCTCTCGATCCCTTGTTCTTTATAGAACTATTCAAACTCTGCCGAAAAAAACTCACCACCATTGTCAGTTCTCACACACTTAATTCTTTTACCAATATTATTCTCTACAAGAGCTTTAAATTTCTGGAACAGACTGAAAACATGTGTCTTTCTTTTAAGGAAATAAATCCATGTCCTTCTACTATAATCATCTATAAAAGATACAAAATATACATATTTGGAGAGTGAAGGAACTTTAACAGGACCAAACACATCCAAATGGATAAGATCCAAAATACTAGAAGACTTGTGAGAACTGGAGTAAAACTGAACACCATTTTTCTTACCATAAACACAGTATTCGCAGAAGTCAAACTCGAGATTACAATCATTTATCCCCTCAATGAGGTTTTTATTTTTTAGGGTTCTGAGACCCTTCTCACCAATGTGGCCAAATCTCATATGCCACAACATTGTCTTTTTTGCAGGAAGTTTGCCTTTCCAAAGTGTTAGCACCCTTAGGTACACTTGCTGCACTACCATTGGAACCCATTACCACAGTCTTCTTCACTGCTAGTTCAGATGGTGGAGATGAAGTGATTGCTACTCTCTTCCTTGAGACATAAGAACTATTGCACTGTGAAGTGCAAGCATCTAGCTAAAATAGGGTACCTCTCCTAGTACCTTTTAGGAGCACCATAGATCCTCTAATCATCTTGCATCCTTCTTTTGAAAAAACAACTTGCACACCTGCATCATTCAACATACTTACAGATAACAGGTTTTGTGCCAAACCTAGGATGTGCATTACCCTGTTCCTTTACTCATCCATCAGGGAATCTGATAGTGACTCTTCCTCGTCCAACTATCTCTAGGTGAGAATCATCACCCAGGTACACCTTTCCACCATCGAACTCCTCATACTTTGAGAACCAACTTCGATGAGAGGTCATGTGAAAAGAAGCACCCGAGTCAATCAGCCACACATCATCAGATGCATGAGTGGCCAAGGCTATGACAAAAGCATCGCCATCTTCTTGAGATTTTTCAGAATCAAAATCTGGGCTTTTCTTCTTCTTCGTTGGCTCTTTGTAGTCCTTACGAAAGTGCCCAGTCTTACCACAATTCCAACATGTTACCTTAGACTTTCCAGTAGTCTTCGATTTCCCACGGGATTTGGATCTACCCTTTTCAGACTTCTTGTCATTTTTCTTTCCTCTATCTTTGGATCTACCGCGAACAACAAGGGCTTCCTTGGTTGAATCAGAGGTCTTTCTTCACATCTCCTCAGATAGAAGTGAAGACACCACATCATCCATTTGGAAAGTGACAATAGTACTCCCAAGGACCATCACAAGATGGTCCCATGAATCCGACAAGGAACATAGCAGGGTCATACATTGATCCTCCTCCTCCAACTTGACACCGGTTGATGTCAACTGTGCAATCAACATGTTAAACATGTTCAGGTGATCTACAATGGATCCTCCTTCCTCCATTCTCAGAGAATACAACTTCTTTCTCAGGAACAATATGTTCACCAAGGACTTGGCCTGATACACAGACCCAAGCCATGTCCATAATTTGTTTGCGGTCTTCTCATCAAGAACATTCAGGAGAACAAAATCTGCTAGACAGAGTCCAATGAGACCCTTAGCTTTTCGATCCTTGAGGTCCCAATCTTCTTGAGGCATGTTTACTAGTTTGATATCATTATCAACCGCCTCCCATACATCACAGTCTACGAGCATGTCTTCCATCTTGAGTTTCCACAACTCAAAGTTTGTGCCATTGAACTTTTCCACCTCCATTCTACTGTATGAAGAACCTGCCATCTCTTCCTACAATAAGGTTATGAATAATCTGCAACAATACTCCCACTGAACTGAAGATTAGCTTAAAAAACCCGTACCCTAACAAATAGAACCAAAACTGGCCAGGCTCTGATACCAACTGAAAGGAAACTAAGTGTGTGAAAAATAGTTCCCTACGCTAAACTCCCGAGAAGAGGATCATGCAAATTCAGATTTAACCCTTATCAATTACATAATGATAATACAATAACATGCATACATAGAAAAATGAGAATGACACAATGATTTACCCTGGGGAAAACCTTTCGGTAAAAAAACCCCAGTACTCCAAAACCTGCACAATGTATTAATCAAAACTATTACTATTTACAATACACTTGCAATGCAAGTTCTTCTAGGAGATAATCGACACTTGAAGACAAATTTGGCAGCATAAAAAATGTTCCAACAATACACTTACTTCTTTTATGATTCGCAACCCTAAAAATGCTTATATCATGTGCTTCCCTTTTTAGGGCAACTTCCAAAAGGCATCTGTATTAGGGTTTTACCATTCTCCAAGAAAATAGGAACCTGAAAAAAATTGCCACATGTCTTGTATGTCTTCACCCGTCATCGAATCTTTCACAATTAGCTCTTACAAATATTAATGACCGTCATAGGAATCCATCATAACCATTTCAGTCATGATTACCTTACACATTGTCCAAAGTGCCGACATTTGGAAAATAACCTCTACCATAGAAAAGGGATGCCTAGGTCCACCTAGACCAAGTTTGATCATCCTTGTCATCTTCCAGGTGGAGTGAAAACACAACATGTCCACTCAACTAAATGACAAAATGAATATGAAACTTAAATACATTATTTGCAAGCAATTAATTATAAAACAAATAATATCAAATGTAAGGAAATATACAAGGTTGAGACACCTTATTCCTAATAGGTATGACATCATTTTATCAGTCTCACCACTCACATTTTCACGTAATTAACTTGGTTCTCGTGTGGTTATTCTTAAGACACCCATGTTTCTTCACTTCTTCTAGTCCATTCTTTATTGACATAACTGTTCCATGCAAGTGATACATTCTTTCAATAAGAGGGATTTTATTCTTTTTCCTTTGATTTCGTTCCTAAGGGGCATGATCACACTATCATTAATCAAATTCTTGCTCAAAACAACATTAAAAATGACTTCATTATCAAACAACTAGGGGCATGACAGTTTCCTTGACTAAGTCGGAACTGTTGGATAGAAAGCTTTACTTCTCATAAGCTAGATATCTTGTGTTTCCTCATTTTAAAAGATTCTTACTAAGCTCCTGGAAGCTTCATATTGACTTTTGGATGACAACCAAGTTCAGAATCAATATTATCAATCTTTGGATGACAACCAAATTTAGGATTGGTATCTTTAAGATCTTTGCGTATTGACCTTTGTTTGATCAAGTTCAAAGTCAATTCTATCAGTTTAGTTCAATCAAGTATGAGACTGATCTCATCAGACATTTTGTTCGATCGTGAGTGAAATTCTCAATCTTTCTGAAGTCAACATTAAAAGCTTTCTTTGAATCAATGTGTTGCTCGCACATCTATTCAAAGAGGAGCAAATGTAACCACCTAGATTTGGTCTGCTCTAACTATAGACCCTATTTTCCCTAAGTGTGATCATACCCCCAATTATGTCCAGACAACTCTTCAATCGGTTGGCATAATTCATTTGAATCAGATTTAATTTCCTAAGTGATTTAATCACTAAATTTAATTAATCATCTTAGCCAATCAAAACCAATCAATTTTAATTCAAATCATTTCAAATAAAACCTCGCTAAGGTAATTAATTTAAAAGGAATTAAATAAATCCCTATTATATCTAATCACTTGCAAACCCTATCTTCTAGCTTAAATTAATCTAATTAATTTTCTATAGTCCTAATTAATTATCTAAAGCAATTAAAAGATTAAATAATTAATTTTCCTATTTTTGAATGAATATATTAATTATAATTCATTTCATTAATATTCCCCTTAACCGTAGCCTAACCTATCTCAACCACCTTAACCCTGGGTTCAAACCCATCCCAACCTATTCCCTCCATGCTAAACCTAAGCCTAATCTTAATCCTATCCTAACCCACTTCCTAATGATGTCACATTCCTAATCCTGTGATTAGTAATCCAACCCACTTGAGAAAGTCAATTTTCTCAAGCTTGACTCCCTCTAAGTCCACCTTCTCAAGCTTGGACTTACACCCCTCACCATGCCTCTTAATTGCTCTCATTAATGCATTATTAATGGAGATTCCTCAAGCCCATGCCTCATCAATGCCTTTGGTATTAATGTCTCTTACACCTCATTAATGGTTTTTACACCTCCATTAATGACCCTTGACCCCCTCTCTCTCCTCATTTCTTCTATAAATAGGATGAGTTTTTGAGCTCAAATGGCCCTTAATTTTCAGATTGAAAGCATTGTTATGTTGTTTAGATTAATTGAAAATCCATATTGCATTGTAGTTTTGATATTATGTATTGTTATTATCATGATTTTTAGATCTAATATGCATGTTTAATGAGCATTTAGATTAGTTTTGATTCAAATCTTCCATTCTTAGGTTGTATATGTCACTGATTTGTGCATAATCTGAGGGCATGATTATGGCATTCTTCAAACTCCTCCTAGATAGGAAGCAATAGATTGGTTTTAATGTTTAGCTTCAAACCCTTGATTTTTATAAGTTTTCACTAATATAATGATCTATTGAAGTGTCGTATTGCAGATAACAGGTGCACTAATTAACACACACAACTTCCTTCTGTTATCACTCATCCTTATCTCAAGTGTCCATTCATATAGTGCATTTTGGACCTGACTTTGAAGCTTGCTTGTCTGAAATATTGCACGATGCTTTGCTAAAAGAAGATAGCACAAGTAGGTTGTGAACCTAAATGTCTTCTGTGAACCTCTTTTAATAATTATTAATTTTTCTTGCATGCAATGAACAATGTGCTCAATAAATTTATATTTTACTAGTTCTTTTTCACAATGAATATGAAAAATAATTTCAAGAATGTTGGTATCCACTTCTTTGTTACTATCCAATCCCAAAAAAAATGCTAGCAAGGAAATACTATCGTGAATCCATTGCACAAAAATATCATAATAATAAGGAGGCTTATGATCTGGATCGAGACTAGAACTGCTTATTATTCCTCTGATATACGAATCTTTCTATTTTGCATCTATTTTTTCATAATTCTTTGCCATCTTTCCCAAGTCAATGTGCACGTTTGATTTTTGTGCTTCAAACCCTAGGCCCAATAGACTAGCAAATTCAGTCTTGGTTATCAACAAAATTTCCTCCTGAGTATTTTTATTGACAATTACTTTTCTATTTTCATCATAATTTTTGGCGTAGAGCATGACAATTTTTGGACAAGGGAATACTTGAGGTAACGCCATGCGTTCTGACCCAACAACCCACGCTCCAATTTTATTTTTCTTTGCCTTTGACACGCTGTTAAATGGAAAAAAAATTAGAATCCTTCATTGGATCTTTCCACTTATTTTCAAGTGCAAATCTAATTTCCATGATTCCCTTATTTCCATGGATAACAGGATCAAAAATATCATGGATTTCATCAGTGAAACTTGGTGTTTTAACCAGTTTGTGGAAGTCTATTATCTCTATTTCCTTTCTTTGCCCTTTACTCGTACTCTTGGTATTTGTTTTTCCCATCGTGGACCGTAGTATACTGGTATTACTATTTACTTGTACAAAAATTCAAAAAATACTACACAGGTGACAGCTACAATTTTCAGGCATGTTTGAAAATTCAACCCTAATTCTACGACTACAATCTAAATAGTAAACCACTAGATTTGAAAAATTTACAGGGTGAGACATGGGTGTTCAGGATTTTACTCAGAAATTTAATTTGTGCAGACTATGAGTGGGTAGAGAGCTGAGAGACTCTGTTGCATTCCTCAATCCTCAACCTAGAAGTCGTAACCCCTTTCTGAATCTCCAATACAATATACTAGTAAGAACTAAAAATATAAAAACTTAGGTTAAAATTGTACAATCATGAGTAGTACTGAATTGTGAGTCGTGACTTGTCACTAGTGTTAACTTTTAATGCTTCTCCAGATATCTAAGGTCACTAGGACACGTGTCACTTAATTGTTTGGTCTGCGGTCAAATTGAGCTTATTACTCATTAAATGTTAAGTTACTATTTTACTCTAATTATGATTTTAATTAAACTTATCTAAGTGTACACATATCATGATTCTAGAATAGGTTTGCAAAAATGGGGTTTATTTTCCATTTCGGCATGAAATACACCACATGGCATTGATATGTGCTCATCCAACGGTCGCTGGCAGTCACTATCATGTGTGGCGGGTCCCATTAAAGAAATAGATGAAAAAACTTTGAATTATATTTATAGGATGACACCGATTGTGTGAGTGGTCACGTGTCATGATTTCGGAATAGGATTGCAAAAATGGGGTTTCTTTTCCCTTTCGGCCCGAAATACACTGCACGTTGTTGATCTCTGCTCATCCAACGGTCGCCAGAAATACTTTTACACATAAAACCATACGCCAAAAATTTATTAAATTTAAATTAGATTAAATATTAAAACCGTCTAATATAAAAACAACTAATTAAAATATTGCAATCACAGATAACTGCCTAATTAGTTATTAATTTATTACTACCCATAATTTATAAAATGCTTTAAAATTTTACAATTACACATACGTTGCCGCACACATGACACATAATGATAATACATTTGTCATTGACATGGAAAAGTTAAGTTATTACTCTTAAATAAATCACACACATACATTAAACATTGTTACATTTTTTGGTTCATATTATATGATATCACAGATTCACACATCAATTTGGCAATGTGAATGGGCATATAATTTATTATTTATCATTTATCAATAGTAAAGTATTTAGATTTCTTTACAAAATTGCAATTAAACAAAATTACGCAAACAATCTATTATCTCACACACTGATACATGTCTCGTTTCTGAAGGAAGATAGAAAAATTATAATAATTATGCAATTTAAACAAAATTATAGAGTGGAGAGTCCAGACAATCTATTATCATTCATTAAGAGTCGAACAACAAAATTTTCATTAATTATTTTGAAAATTTACATCACTAATATTATAATATACTTTATAATTACTTTATAATTATAGAGTTTAACTTTAGACTATAGTCGCACCGTAAACCCCTACAAAATGGGAAGTATCCAAATAGTTACAAAATTTGTTTCCACAAGGGCACTGGTTGATCATATAAGAAAAACAAAAAAACAAATGAAAATGTGGAAACCCCATTTCAAGAAGAGAAACACTAAGGGTCTTCATTGCTATCCTTGTCTGAGAAGAATTGTCTGTGGAGGATAATCTCCCTGAATTCATCGAGCCAGGTGTAGTCAGTCTCCTCAAAGTCGTCAAGGTGAAACCACTTTCGCAGGAAGTCTCTCCTCAGTCGCGCCCACTTTTGATGTCGCGTCAGCTGCCTTTCATTAAGGTTCAGTAGGAAGGGTTGCCTTTCCACATTGTTGCCTCGTTGGATAAGCTTTTCAATTTCATCAAACCAAGGGATACCCAACCCCGGTTCTACGAAGACAACAACTTGGACGTCGTCCACCATAAATTGATCCTTTGAAAACATTTCGCAACAACATAAGCATGTCTACCTTCTCTCCTTCAAGGTCAAGAAGAGACACTGAGAAGAGGGACGTAATGTCTATGCTGACGCAATATCTCTTCTCATTGCGAATGAACTCATGGTCGAGCACCACCAACACAACATTGTTAATGAAAGAGCCCACTTTCTTGCAAACGGAAGTGAGAACTTCGTCTGGTATCCTGCCCAAAAAGGGATTTTTCTCATCAGTCGATGTAGTTCTCAACCTAATTGGTGTGTCCATCTCTACTTGTAGAGCCTCGATACCCTAGGGCCTAAACTAAAAACCTAAATCTTCAAACTACACACAGAAAATTGAAATTCTATGAATCTACAGAATCACAGATCTAAAAACTTAAAACCAGAGGGCAGAGGCTGAAAGGCAAAAGCAAATTGAAATTGATGAAGAAGCAAGAAAGAACGTCTATTAATAGCCCTGTTCCATATCTTCCATATCTTTAGGTAAATCATTCTCATTAATGCACGAGTGTGGGAAATTACTAATATAGTCACTATACTAATAACTACAATTTGTATAGTACAATTTTGGAAACCGTATGACATGCCTGATGGCTAAAGAATGTCACTGTCACTCTAACAAGAAATTCATTTCTTGCAAGTTATCATGCCAACCTTGCGACGTGTATCCATTCCGTAGACTTCTTGAAAAAACTAGTTTCTTTCGAGAAACCGTGCCTAAGATAAAACTCTAGCCATTGATCTACGATCAATCAACGGTCTCGATTAATACGTTTACAATTTAGGGATCTAAATAAACAAGTTTAAGGTATGTGTCGATGGTATCAATGCTCATAGTTGATAGTACAATGTACATACCACGTGTAGTTTCCAAATGTATATACCGCTTGCAGTTGCCAGTGACGGCAGACAACTCCACTGCCAAAGAGGCGATATTAAATTGACGTGACTGGGAGTCCAGAAATTGTAATTATTAGATGTTTTATGTATTTCCATTTGGCATTTTCTAATTTTAGATTTTAGTTTTACTTTAAAGTTTAAAGAATAACTACTTTAAACTTTCACAATTCGATAGTCGCACAGTCACACATGTGACATGATACATGGAAAAGTTAAGTAATATTAAGTTATTACTATTAAATAAATAACATATTGTCATACATTAACATTTGTTTGGTTCATTTTCAATTTCACAAATTATAAAATCACATATGTCACACATACATATTTTACAATTAAATCCATCAAAACAAACTGAAATGAAGTTGCAAACTTTTCATTAATATTTTCTATAAATTTACAATATTCAAAAATTCAGACTTGGAGACTTGAAGTCCCTACAAAACTTTAAAGACAAAACCTACTAGAGTGAAAATTTCAAAATTTTAGGAGGCCATGGGGACACAACACTAAGGATTTTCCCCTCTGTCTAAGTCAAACTTTTCAGAGACGATAAGCTTTGTGAATTCATACAACCATCCGTAGTCCACCAAGTCATCCAACATAAACCATTTGTGAAGAAAATCCCTACCAATCTGCGCCCATTTCCTATGGCGTGTCAACTGTTGAACATCCAGGTTGAAAAGAAAAGGTTGAATGGTCACATATTGGTTTGACTCGAAAACCTTGCGTAAATCACTTGCCCAAGGGATCCTCACCCCTAATTGTCCATAAACGACAACCTCAATAGCGTCACCCAGGAATTCATGTTTGAATAGCTTCCTTAACAGAAGGAGCATATCCACCTTCTCTCCCCCGAGGTCCATAAGAGATGCCAAAAAATAGGATGTAATGTCCGTGTTAACTTGATACCTATCGATATTTTTCAAAAATTCACGGCCCAACACCATCCTCACAGCCTCATTTGTTAAGGGTCCAAACTCCTTGCAAACTGATTCAAGGGTTTGGTCTAAGACTGGGCCCAAAAAGGCCTTCTATTCCTCCACAGATGTGCTTATCAAACAGATAGAAGTGTCCATCTTCAAAAAACAACTAGAATATCTAAAATTATACAGGCACAACCTAAAGACTTAAACCAGAGGCAATCTTTCAAGCACTAGCAAAGGTAGACCCAAAACAAAGGAGAATTGAAGAAGAAAGAAGCGTAGATCATTTATAAATAGCCTTCAATTCTTTCTCTAACCTAATTAATTCATTTGTCCTTCAAAATTCTGTAAATCTTTCATATTAAATATGCACAAGTATGTGAAATTAGTTCATTTGTCTTTGGAATTCTGTAAATCATTCATATTAAATGCACGACTGTGTGAAATTAGAAATAGCCAAATTTACTGTCAGTGATAAAACATTTCTTTTATTAACAACAATTGTGATATATTATCAACCATCCATGTAAACAAATGTAAGACTTGATACGTGTAAATAATGATGTCATTGCGCAATTTCCATTAATTAGATAATGGTTAAGGTGCAGATTAATTTGATACGTGTCATCATTCCGGTGAATTTTTGGAGAAATTTGTTTCCTTCGAGAAATTGGGCCAAAATTAAACTTCAGCCATTGATCTAAGATAATCAAACGGTCTCAAATAAGACATTTAACATTATAAAATGATGGATGTTACTGTTAGGTTGCGTGTCGATGTAACTTTTTCTGCTTATCGATACCAATGTGTTTAATCTGCAAACAAGTTATTAGTTGGCGCTGGCCCACATGACGCATTGACGAGTCCCATCATTTAAAAATCTCCAAATAAAATATTTATTTTTCCCATAATTAATGATAGATTAGCTAATAAAATAAATATAATTTCAAACGACACATAAAATTCGCCACTACAAATATTTTTTTTCCCTTAAAAAGAAAATCATTCGCCTCATATATTATAATTTTTTTAGTTCAAAAGCAAAAAATTTGCCTTATACAATATATATTTGCCCCACATTAATGTATTATTCACCAGGATTTTATGGAATTTTCATTCGGCAGGGAAAAATTCGCCTTCGCCTTTATATTATTTTCCTAATTTGGAAAAAAAAATCGCCATCATCAAGAAAAGTTTTCCCCTAAATTAATGTACGATTTGCCATGATTTTACACTTTTTCCTAGGAGGGGGTTTCTTAAAGTTATCCCTACTGTCCTTTAGCATTTGCTTCATCCAAACAATCTGTGTGCAATTTATAGCAACATCAACATACTTAGATTCAACAGTAGACTGAGCTATACAATCCTACCTTTTACTTAACCAAGAAACCAATATTTTCCCAAGAAAGAATGCACCACCACTTGTACTCTTTCTGTCATCAATATTTCCTGCCCAATCAACATCAATATAATCATGTAAATCAAAACCATCAGATTTTTTATACCATAATCCATGATCCAGTGTTACTTTTAAATATCTAAATATTCTTTTACAACAACAAGGCGTGTCTCTTTAGGATCTTCTTGACATCTTTCCACAATTCCAACTACATTAGCAATATCTAGTCAGGTGCGAGTCAAATATTGTAAGCCTCCAATCATAGATCTGTACTTTGTCTAAAAAATAAAAATACCACTCTTGTTTTGATTAATTTACAATCCAAGGAAAATTTTCATCTCACCAATCATTGACATCCAAAATTCACTCTCCATTTCTTTAGAGAAACTTTTACTCATTACATCATTTCCTCCAAAAATGATATCATCAACAAAAACTTCAACTGTTAGAATTCCATCTTCACTGGTTCTTAAGTACAAATTGTTGTTTGCGTTACCTTTTCTGAAACCAAGACGAAGTAGATACCTGTCCATTCTTGTATACCATGCTCTTGGTGCTTTTTTCAGTCCATACAAAGCTTTCTTCAACTTGTAAACCATGTCCTCATCTTCTGTCAAAGGAAATCCATTAGGTTGTTCAATAAATACTTCCTCTTTTAAATCTCCATTCATAAATGCAGATTTCACATCCATCTGATATACTTTGAAGTCTTTGTGTGCAGCATAAGCAAGAAATAATCTTATAGTGTCAAGCCTAGAAACAAGAGAGAATGTTTCTTCAAAGTCTATACCTTCTTGTTGCGAGTAGCCTAAACAAACCAGTCTTGCCTTATTTCTTATAACCATTCCTTTTTCATTCATCTTGTTTCTAAAAACCCACTTAGTTCCTATAACATTCCTATATTTAGGTCTAGGAACTAGTTCCCAAGTGTTATTTTTCTTCATCTATTCCAATTCTTCCTACATATCCTTAGTCCAAGAATCATCTCTACATGCCTCATCAGTATATTTTGGTTCAACTTGAGAGATCAAACAAATTTCATCTCTTAATCTTGATCTTGTCATCATTCCTCTATTTGCATCTCCAATAATTTGATCTTCAAGATGTTTTTTCTTAACATACCTAGGAGTCTTGGGAATTTTAGTAAGCTCGTTTGAGTCATCTTGACATACCTCATTCTCATGGTCAATCTCAAGAGGTTTTTCTTGATCTGTTGTAACCTCCTTGATCTCTATAGGCTGGTTGCAGTCATATATTCTTTCCTAAATCTAGAAATTTTCATCAATCCTCACATTAGTGCTTTCAATCATCTTCCTCAATATTAGATTGAAACATTTGTAAGCTTTTCTTTTAGTGGAATAACCAAGGAAGATCCCTTCATCACTTCTAGCATCAAAATTTCCTATCTCATCATCTCTTTTGATATAGCATTTACTACCAAATATTTTGAAATATTTCACATTAGGAGTATGATTAAACCATAATTCATAAGGAGTCTTACTTGTACCTTCTCTGATCTAAATTATGTTCAAAGTATAAACAACAGTACCAACAACTTCTCTCCAATGAACATGAGATACATTTCCTTTCAGTAACATAGTTCTAGCAACATCTAATATTTTTTTGTTTCTTCGCTCTACTATCCTATTCTGTTGTGGTGTCCTAGGAGCAGATGTCTGTGTGTATATTCCATGCTCTTCACAGTAGGTATTGAACAAATCTGAAGTAAACTCTCCACCTCTGTCTGATCTCAAACATTTTATCTTTAAGCCTGATTTATTCTCAACTTTTTCTTTGAATATCTTGAATTTGTCAAAAGCCTCTGATTTCTCTCTTAGATATGTAACCCACATCATCCTAGAAAAATCATCAACAAAAAGTAAAAAATACCTTTCACCATAGTAAAAAAGTAAAAAATACCTTTCACCATAGTAAGATCTTGTTCTTGTAGGACCACACAGATCTTTATGCACTAGATCCAACTTCCCTTTCACTGAGTAAGATTTGCTTTTAAAACTGCTTCTAGTATGTTTCCCATTACACATTCTCTACACATGGTGTTAAAGATGGTTTCACAATCTTCTGTAGGTCTCTAACTGCATTAGTCATACTTTCCTTCACAATATTATCAAAATTCACATGACAAAATCTTCTATGCCATAACCAACTATCATCAACCTTCACAAGAAAACAAGAAGCCTAAAATGTATTTAATTCAAATACATTACCTCAAGATTTAGTACCAGATGCGATCAAGTCTCTTGACTTACTTCTGATAGAGCATTTCCCATCAATGAATTTAATTTGATAATCCTTGTCCACTAGCTATCCAACACTCAATAAATTATGCTTAAGTCCATCAACAAGTAACACATTGTCAGTATTGGTCTTTCCATCTAGAGAAATAGATCCAACTCCAATGATAAGCTTAGGAGTATTGTCACCAAATCTCACAACTCCACCATCATACTTGGTTAGCTTAATAAATTAATTTCTATCTCTAGTCATATGGTGTGAACAACCATTGTTTATGACCCATTCATATTTCTCTTCAATATGTGACACTAAGGCTCTTTCTTCATGAATAGGTTCATCATCCTTGATAGCAATAAATCCAATCTCATCATAATCAATAGAATCATCATCAGAAACACATTCACGAGCATAGTAGCATTCCTTATCCTTGGAATACTTAGGTTTATAAAGATTATATTTATGATTTGGAACCCTTGTAGGACATCTAGATGCAAAATGACCTATCTTATTGCATGAAAAACATTTCAGAGGTAACTTTCCTTCAAACTTACCCTTACCTCTCTTTTCTCTTCTAGAAATCGGGGCCACAATTTCATCTAACTTTCTTTCTTCTTCCTGTATCTGTTCCCAGTCATCAGCATATTCACCAAGCTCTTCTCTCAAGTCACTTATGTTGTTGTTCGCAGTTCTTAATAAAGTCTTTTTATTTTTATGCATAGCCGCCTTGAATGCGGTCTCAACTTAAGGTGATGAATCTCCCAACTTTGTGGCCTCAAAAGTAGTTAATTTTTCAATTAACATCTCTCTATTAAAGTTCATCATTAAAGGTATGATCTCTTTAATAGCTTGCACTTTAGTTTTGTAAACAGGTGTCAAAGATCTAAGAATCTTTGCGATCACTTCTTCTTCATTGTATGTGCCTCCAGAGTTTCTAATCCCAATAAAAACCTCTGTGACTCTCTGTATATATACTCCAATGTTCTCATCATCTCTCATTTTCAGATTTTCCATCCTTGTCTTCCAATTTTGCAACTTTGTCTGCTTAGTAAACTTATCTCCTTCATACAGTGCTTCCAATCTTGACCAAATTTTATGTGCATAATCCAAATATTTAACCTTTATGAATTCACCTTGTAAGAGCGCACTAATCTATGTTTCTCTTGTGACCATGTTATGTGAAAATATCTTCTTTTCTCATCAATAGCTTTATCTAGTTCATCGTCATCCTTCATCTATACATCCTTCTTTCTAATCATCTAGTAGTCGATTCCCAAGCATAACAAATTTTTTCTCATCTTGTTCTTCCAACTGTCAAAGTTTTCAGGATCAAACTTTGGATTGTCCTTCCTATAGATTGCCATCTTCAGGATCACCTCAAGTTGTTAAGATTTCTCTCTAAGGACCAGTAGCTATGATACCAATTGTTAGGAATAACAGTCCACCAACACAATTGAGAGGGGGGGGGGGGGGAATTAGTTGTGAGACAAATTANAGATTTCTCTCTAAGGACCAGTAGCTATGATACCAATTGTTAGGAATAACAGTCCACCAACACAATTGAGAGGGGGGGGGGGGTGAATTAGTTGTGAGACAAATTATTAAACATTAAACTTTATACATCAAAACTTTAATCCAAATGATGACACAGTAAATGCCAACACCATAACACAATCCTTTATTGTCGATGAAACCCTATTAAAGGTAAAACCCCAGTGGGAATTAGCACCTAAAAATGATGTACTAAGAGTATAGTATCCCTGTTAAAAGATTTAGTCCTATTAGGATCTTATTGATGCACTATAGTAGATAGTCCCTGTTAAAGGATAGACCCTATTAGGAGTCAAGAGTAATAGTGGGCTCACTGCCCAGGCACACTGCCTAAAGAAGGTTAAATCCACCCTCAGGACTTACTGTCTGAAATACAAATGTATATGAAATATACAATCCAGTGAACTGTCTGATAGCAACTGTCTTTGCTTGGTCAGTTCCAATGAAGTAACATAATCACAACCTCTTCTTTACATCCAACAGACACAATCTCGCAGCTTCCATAAATACATTTCCACTTCGTTCACTCTTCACACATACTTTCCAGTAATAAAAGCTCTCTCCTATATATCGTATTACAATAATCAATTAGACTGGCCAATTAGGCTTCCCCAATGTACAAATGATTACATAACCTCTTTCTAAGATACACACGGTACCTATAACAAGTAAACATCAACTATAATCCATCAAATATAATATAAGATTTGTAATACACGCTCACAATCCATAATACACACTTCATATATGAAGTCGGCCCCCAAATAGGTCTCCTCCAAAACACACGCCATAGCGGACATCACCAAGATTCCTACGACCCATGAAATATTGAAAACCTTCCTTAACATGTCTTCTGCCATCCCTTAAGCTCACATAACTTGAATCTATGTCACACATAAGTTATTCTCAAAATACAGAGACTAACTCTGTTAAAGATCACTGTCACTGTCCAGTACCTAATCTTCACTAAACCATCTGTAACTCGTCCAATATACAATATTAAGCCATGCAACCTTAGACATAAGATCACAACATATCCCTGTACATATCACCATCTTCGCTTGCTCTAGATCAACTATACAATACCCGTACACTTCTGTTAGTCATCAAGCAACAATGATAACCATTTTGATCTCCCTCCATAGAAACATATGTTGATTTTAGTGACAAATCATGAATGCCAACAAAAACATCAAAAACCAATTCCAACAGTATGATGGATGTATTTCCATGTAATTTTCCACTTCCTAGGAAAATAGAAGAGTGGCTATTGGTGACATATCTTTCATGGTCAATGAAGAGGCTATTTCCAAAATAATGAGCAACAGGGTTGTCGATCAAGAGGTGCAAATGGATGAAGACTAATAGATTCGAAGACAATAATAACCTCAACCAATTCTTTTGGGAGAATGAAAGACCAGTTAAACTTCATGGCGGCTTCGACAAAAAGGAGTTACAACCTCCCTGGAACCAAATTTTCTTGACGATCATGAAGTTTTTCACTCTGGAGGGAAGATTCAAAGTATAATACTTTTACTATATGACCTTACTAAATCACTTTCATAACCATAGTTTTTCTCTTTTCCATTTTTACTACTCAAATTTCCCAGAAAGATTGGTTAAATATGTTGCAGAATCTGCTAGGACGTAGTACAAAAAACCAATTACCCTTCACCAAGGTTTAATTTTCAAGCTTTATAGTTTTCATTTGGCCATTTGTCCCCCTAAGAAAATTGTTGTGATTAAGGCCCCTAGGTCGGCTTCTTCCCCACCTACTAAAATAATTGAAACCTTAAAACCTAGTAAGAAAAATGCATCCAATACCCAGGAGCTACTAAGATTACTTCTCACCTTGGAACTCTACGAATCCTAGCTCATAACATGGTTCTTAAAAATCAATGTGACCTAGAAAACACATTGCCACTACTTCCAAAGTTGCCAAAAAGAGGAAAATTAAAAACCCTTTTCCTCTGGAAAAGAAGCCCAAAGTAACCATACAAGAGGTCATTAATGAAGAAGAAGAGGATCCCAGAGAGGATGACCATAAGCGTGGGAGCAATCTCGAGCACTCCAATAGATTGGCAAGCTGATTTGAAGGGAAGAAAAAGAAGTTGGTGAACTATGATTCAGAGGAGGAAGATGCTAAGGGAGGTGATGGGGCTATTAAGTAAGAAGGGGGTGAGGTTTCTATTGAAGAAGGAGGTGATTTGGGAAATGAGGAAATCTCAACGAATTCGACTAATGATAGCTCAAGGCATATATTAGAAAACACTAAAACCAAACATCTTGACCTCACTATGGATGATATACTAGAGGAGGAGGAAAACAACATGGACAATGTTAGGGGTTCTTGTATGGAGTCCAAGAACACAACAAGGGAGCTTGAAATGTTGAAGAACAAGGTCTAGTAGATGGAAACAAAACTAATAAGCATCCCCAAATTCAGTCTGCAATTTATGCATAGTTCTGCAACCTCACTTTGTCTCATGTAGAAATAGGTCACGAGAAAGGAAGCAGGGGAGGGGAACTACAAGGAATTCTTCAGGTTCCTTACTAAAGCCTAGAGCAACACACTCCACTAGTCTCTAGGTGACCTTGTTGGCTTTAGATTTTGCTTTTATGCTATTTATATCCAGTAGTTTATATTTAAATACTATTAAGACTTATTATAGTTCTCAAGTTTATATTGTTAAGAGTTAGTAGTTTATAATGTTATGTTGTTGGCCTCTATTTCTAGTTTTGATGTTAATCAGTTGTTAATGTTGTTCTTATGTTGTTCTTATGATTGTTAATTTGCCTTCGAGCTATTTGTTATAAAGGGATATTACCCTTGTATTGCTACTATTAATATAAAATTAATAATGAACAAGAGTGAGAAAGGATAAGATGAAAACTTACAATATTACAAGACATGAAAGTAGGAAAGAGAACCTAATATAGCTAGACAATTATTATTAGAATTATAACCAAGAAGATAATTATAGGAAAGAGAATCTAATATAGCTAGACAATTATTATTAGAATTATAACCAAGAAGATATAATTTTGAAAGATAATAAAACTTAAATAAAAGATAAACAAATCCACAAAAACTAGAAAATAAATAGATAAAAATGAAAATAAAGGGGTGTTAAAATTGGGAGAAAACAAACTAAAAGTAAGTTCAAAATACAAAGAACTAAAATAGAAGGAATATAAAGGACAATGAAGAAAATGTGAGATAATCATAAGCAAAAGGATGCAAATAAAAGATGAGAGAAAGATGAAAGAAAGACATAAAATAAATTATTGCAGAGAACAAGCTAATGAAGGATAAAGGAGTAGGAAAGGGGAAGGTCCAATTATGTTGGAGGCTTTGAAATAAGGTATGTGAGAAGGGGTTGTTAAGTGGAACCAATGCGTCTTCCTTCATCTTGTTTCAAATTGGTAGTGTTTTTTTTTTAAATTTTATGGCGATGGCTTCTTGAAGTTTGCACTTGAAGAAATATTATTCCTTAACTATAACTTGTGTCTCTTCAAGACAAATGCGATGTTTGGTATTGTAGGAGTGCTCTGCCAGTGCAAATTTAGAAATACAATCACGTATCTCATATCAATGTTATGTTCTTTAATTCTAGTGCTAATGGACCGACCTATTTCCCGAATATATGTGGTACCATAAGATTAGTTAATTTTATACACTTTAGAGTGGTGAAGAGGAGGAAGGGGATCTTTAACATGTATACTTTTCTAGTGGTGGAGATAGGTTTGAAAGCATGAGTAATACCTTTCCTACAAAGAATTTCACAATCTTACGAGAGAGACCTTCAACATGGGAAATAATAGCAATCTGGAAAGTTTGTGGCATACTATATTTAGGGATATGATTGGTTCTAGTTTTGGTGCGATTGAAGGCTCATGATCTATGCATGATTGTAACAATTCAACTTGAAACCTCTATAATGATGAGAGAGTTACATATTAAAATGATCAATATAACAAATGCGGTAGGCTCAGGCCACAAGAGTGTTAATGACTCCTATTTTTTGACTAGGATGGTGGTGGGAGGAGGCATGTAGGTAAAGGTCAGTACGAGTGGATTTCCTATAGACTGTATGCACTGAGGTACCATCTTCTTTCTTAATGACGAAGACATCTAA
>MU225706.1:500405-547358 GCA_018584345.1 Thuja plicata
CGAGGACAAAGGTGAATCCATGACGATTCCATCTGTTTATTCATAAACAATGTTGCGGAAAGTGAAAAGTGGAACACAAGCATAAATCACTATAGAAGCTCAACAACACCAAGAAGACAACTAAAACTAGTGTCACTATCTCTAACACCAATCTTCGGGAGGGAGAGACTTTCCCTCATTCTAATCCTCTACACTCTTTCCATGTTGTTGTTTCTTCCTCTCCTTTTTATTGGGTTTGACCTAGTCATTTAGTTAGTTTTAGTATTTCCCTTTAAAAAACTTGATAGATAACAACATTTTGTTGGATATAATTCTATTTTTCTTTTATAAAAAATTTCATAGTATTTTTTCTTTATTTTAAATGCTTTTTATTTTCTTTAGTTTTTTATTCTAAACTCATTATATTGGTTGCTTTTCCTTTGATTACCTCCTTTATTTATTTATTGAATTAATATGCTTAGTCTTGTTTATTGAATTAAGCTCTACCTTAAATTGTTTTATCTTTGTTTATTATTATTTTTCTTTTGAGTTTATTTTTTCTTATCATTTATTATTATTTTTTAGTGCATTGGTAATGTATTTTTGTAATTTCTTTTTATTTTTTTAGTTAGTATTTTTTCTTGATTCTTGAGCTATTTATAGTAGTGTTTATTGATTATTTAGCTTTGTACTTTCTTTAATTTTAATTTTATTTTGAATCTCTTATTTGCCTTCTTTATTTTTCTTTTTAAAAGTGCAATCCAATCTTTACTTCTAATGAATAAAAATATGAAATATGTTATATCATTATATAAAAAATCAAGAAAGAAAGTAAAATTCAATGACTCATACATATTTAACAATAATATCACATAAACATAAATACATTCCAAACTATAAATATGAATTGGAAAGGTAGTAGAGTTAGTAGAAAACATAATGGAAAATCTAAACTTATCTAATAAAAATAACTTCTTTTAACATCATTCTCTAACAAATCTTCAAACCTAAATATTTTCTTAAAAATAGAAAATCTGATGAGACATTACCCTCCTCCATGAACCATTAATGACATTCATAATATCAAATCAGAGATATTTGGGCCCTCGCTTATCTCCTCAATGAATTTGAAACTATTTAATGAGATTGACATTTTTCTCTACATTTTGTGCCTTCCAATTCATGTGGAAGACCAGTCAATGCCTGCCTTGTATCCAATCGCAGTGACCACCTCTTAGATTTAAAAGATGAAACAAAGTCTCTATCATCACATTTTTTATAACAATAAACTTGGGGCAAAAAGCACTTCGGACTTCAACATCACTAGAAAAGAAAATCCCTGGATTCCGACCGCCAACTAACTACAATATGATTGGGCTTTCAAGTCCGTCCTTGTCGTTAGCGTCAACAATCTTAAACATTGCCGTCAAATATTCACAAAGACGCTTAGAAAACACGCCAAGATTGTCGTTTCACGACGCTACCTAGTCTATGTTCGTCAATGCCAACGGACAAAACGAACAAACATGCCGTCAATTTATTCGAAATCCTGACGAGTGCCAACAAAGGCTTCATTTATTTATTACACGCTTAACAGCTAAACGTTAGCTGCTCATAACCTCGGAAAACAATAAATCAATGCATTTAATATGGTCGAAATTACGGGTAAATGTAAGAACATTGGGGGAAGAGAAGTGCAATACACTGTTGAAAACAGAGTACTGGATAACGACAGATCACTTGTATGATTCTTTACAGATCATATTATTTTTGAGGAGATTTACCAAGTGGGTGTTTTGTAGAAGGATAGTTGAAGCTGTGCTGAATCCAATGAGCCCGGGAGCTGAGGATTTGGTGGAGAATTGAGGAAACTGTGTGGGTTTTAGAGATTTTCGAATAATTTGTTCTAGTTCTGTTTCAGAAGGTCCGACTGATATCAGGCCTAAAATGGTAGTGAGGATAATAAAGTGGCGCCCATGGCCGCCTCTGTGCTCTAAAAAATTTAAGGTGAAATTGGTGCTGCATTGTTTGGAGGGGCTTGTGATTGAGGGCGATTCAGACGGCTCAAAACTTGGAGTGAATGTGAAGTGGAAGGGGCCTAAGGGTAATAAGCTGGGGTCTCGTTTTAGGAGGAAAATTAAGAGGAATTGTAGTGAGTTGCAGTGCCTTGGGAGTGATGGGGTTGTGCAGTGGAATGAGGAGTTTGAGAACGTCTGTGTTCTTACTATGGTGAAGGAAGAGGGTGCTGGGTTTCAGCCTTGGGAAGTTTTCCTTGAGATTGTTAATGTAAGTACAGTTCTTATTTTTTTTGTTCTGTCCTTTGTTTTTTCAGTTTCTTTATTTGTCGTTTCAGATCTATGTGTAAGATGGATTTCTATTTCATGGACCAGTTATGGACATTTTGTGTTAGGAAACAAGTACCCAGTTGTGATTAAATCACTGGGGTTTATTTTTACGTGACTTAAGATTGCCAGATGATCTTAAATACGCTATCCATTTTCTGCATCTTTTCGGTTTCGATGTTACATTGTTTTGTGAGCTATTCTTTCAAAGGACCGCAGATGTAATACCCATATTTTAGTTTTGCATAACTCGCTTTGCAACTCTGTGTTATTAAATACATTACCCATTGTCTATTTCCATTGGAGTCTGTTGTTTCTTTGTCGTTTGATATTAAATGATATTAGTGTAATATACCCATTCTCTATTATTGTATGGAGCAATGCAAGGTTTGTGTTAGTGGATATGGGCATTGTTATTTTAGTAGGAGTTAGGCCGGGCAATTCTTGCTCAGAGGGCTTTTGTGTTTGTGTTCAATGTTTTATTAATGTGGAAGCTACGTGCTCTGGCGACATTTGAAAATATAAATTTCTGTTTGACTTTTCGCGTTCAGACATCTGGGAATTGTTGCCTCGTGAGCTTATAGGATACAGTAATATACAATACCCACGAAATATTTTTAACATATTGTCAGTGTAACTTCTATGTAAATGAATATGGGCAACGTTGTGTTGATAGTATTTAGCCGGTTCAATTTGAGCTACAGCGACCTGTTATGGCCTATCTGTTTGTATTCTAAAAACCCTTCATGTGGAATTTATATGCTTTGTTGTCATCTGTACACTTAATTTATGAACACATCTTGTATTCAGAACTACACACGCAGTTAATGAGAAAAAACAATGTATACTACCTTTGCTTTTTATTTTGTTACGCGAGCTTAAAAATATGCTGATCAGTATTACGGTACCCATGTTTTGTTTTTGGTTAAGACCTTTGCAAACTCTGTGATACTGAGTGTGGGCACTGTTATCCTGATAGGAGTGACCTAGGCCGGTTTAGGTTCTGAGGGGCCAAATGTGGCTTCTTGCTTGTTCAAAAAGAAAAAACCGTTTAGGCATTTACATGTGGTTTTGATTGAAAATATGAATTTCTGGGATTTTTTATGTGCCAAAATAATATCCATTTTGCAAAGCTCACTTATGCTATCTTTAGGTTTTGTTGTAAGTTTGAGAGTTTACAATTTTAAACGATTCAAAATGTAAATACCCATGTTCTATTCTTGCGTAATTCAGTGGAAGAATTGTGGCACTGAATATGGGCATTGTTATCTTGAATCTTGAGAGAAGATAGCTCATTTTTATTTGTGTTGACAAGATCATCAATGGTCATTTGGGGGGAGGGCCAATGGTTCTCACCCAGTTCCCTTGACATAGGGCCTCCCTCGAGGCTCAACTGGTTTCAGGAGGCAAGGGGGGGATTCAACCCCTTGATGAAGGAAGGGGAGGATATTGATCTATAGATCAAAGAGGGGAAGGAGAGCTTGACCAACACGAGAGCACTCAGACTGCCACATTATATTACAAATATTGAAAAGTTCGGTAGGTTTGGAGAGTTCTAGGTGTAGGTTTAGGATTCTTAAAAAGCTTTTAAATGTTCAGAATTTAGGTAAAGAAAATAGAATAAAATAAATAACTTATTTTTCTTTGAAATATGATATATCATTTAATAATACTAACTTTCAAAGTAAAAAACATCTGATTTTTCTTAGTAATATGGTATATTATATAATAATACCTACTTTTAAAATAGAAACCATCTGACCAAGAAAAATCATATATTATATTCATACACAACTTTAAGTTTATAGTTACATATTCTGTCATACCTGCTCTAGGTCTAGGATTCTTAAAAAAGTTTGGAATGTTTGTTTAGAAAAACTGGGTAGGAGAAAAAATAATTAAACAACTTACACATTTTCCTTAGTAGTGTAATAGAAACTTCCAAAATCAAAAAGCATCTGATGAAGAAAAATCATAAATTATATGCGTTCAAAACATTGTCATATCATATGTCTGTCATGTCCTGTTCTAGTTGTGTAAGATGATTGTGCTTCTCAAGTGTTGTCCATGTTTATGTGGCTTTGGTGATGTGGTGGATGAGTTGGCTTTTACCGAATGCAAAGATTTAATGACAGTTTGATGAACTGGATCAGGATGTCTTCTCAGCTGAAGAGAAATGTTATACAACAAAGAAAAATATATAATTACAACATGACAAGTTGTCTGTCTTCTTACCTGAAGAGAAAACATTGCATTATGATGAATAATATACAAGTATTGGGGGAGGGTGGTCTGCTCTCCAATAATTAGCAGGTTTGTTAGCTACATGGCGAGTAATATAATACAAAATAAATAATTACATAAAAGAACAAAAATATGTGTCTTTGTTGTTCATAAGTTCACGAATCATACATTTCTAATATTCAATACAACTTATGGAGCAGCACTAGCATTTCATAAGACAAATACCAAAATAAAAGCCTGTTAGATGATCTAAATCTAATTTGTCAGTGGCAGCACAGAAAAGTAATAACATTTTTTTTTGGGTATATCCTGTTCAGAATTGCTAATTAGTGCTGCAAACTATCAAATCGTCTGGGAAAGCATGGTGTATCCAAAACTGGGCCAGTTTCTTTTGAGGATCTCCTCTTAAAATTTTGTGTTGTAACATGCAATAAAGTCAAGCTAGGATTGATTGGCATAGAAAAATTGGGTTTGGGTTGAATCTGGGCTAGTTTCTGTCACATTTCTTAACTAGGGCAGCAAACCTTCAAATTGTCTGGGAAAGCATGGTTGCTGAAAAATGTGCCAGTTTCTTGTTAGAATCAGGTGACCTGGATCTGTCTCTTCTTTTAGGACAAAATTCATGATATGACATGTAACAATTGGCAGTGCCAAATGATAATCAAGCTGTAACATGTGGTCAATGTAATCAAGCCTGGTTCTTGTTAGTGGGTTCAGTCAAATTTGTTTTGGGGTTACCGGTTATGTTCATTTTGGGTTTATGTGCATATATATATGTACATGTATACGTATATGTAAAGTATCTAAGTCACATATATATTTACCAAAAATTACAAATAAATTAAAAATAAAAAATCAATTATATTAGGTTAATTAATTTCGTTCTTGAAATTAGTCTATTTAAATTTTGATCACAGTACTTATACATCGGGGATGTTAATATGAAGCATGAACAACACAAAAGTTAACTAGATTAAGATTAGATTGTTTAAACACGAATTCCCTTCTCAAATACCTTGCTGATGTTTTGTAAGTATAGTAAAGGTTTTCATAACTTAACAGAAAATGTAAGGTTTTCATTAGTAAACAGAATTTCGTATTTTTCATGTTCGCTTAAACTTTGTATGTATTTATATTGGGTATGTGGTCACTTGACATTAAAAAAATGTCAACAGATTTTTTTAATTGGAGGTCCCCTGAAATTAGCTGAGAACTCCAGCTCATTGTCCTCCTCAATGTCTGGGGGGTGTAAATGTCTGTCTCTATGCTGGCATCCTTCTCAGCCTCTTCTAGTGCCCAGTGCTCTGCAATTTCTCTTTGTTGAACTCTCCTGTTGCCTTTAGTTGAATGCAGAATTTGCAGGATATATTACTCTACCTACTTCAGCCACAGAGAAACAGTGATAGGGCTTCCATTTTTGTCGATCCCAATAAAAAACGCAGTTTAAAAAAACATCAAAAAGAAGCTAGGTTCTCAGCAGGTTCCTGGAAAGTCCTCCAGGTTCAAAGTGGGCTCACCCAGGGAGACGTTTATGCTCCATGGCCTAATTTATCTATCTCACGCAGATCATTACTGCGATGCCTTCTAGTTTTTATACTAACGGCAGACAAATATGACTGCCAAAACATGTGCCTGTTGCCATATTCAAACTTGCATGAGAATTTCAATGAGCTGGCATTGTTTGGTATTGGCGAAAATATTTGTAATTAATAATTATCAACTAACCATGTGGCCACATGTTATTGCTCTAAGAGTAATTGACGTTGAGAACAGTGAGGGATTTTTTCACCTTTTCTTAATGCGTATCGTCAATCCCTGTCATGAAGGTGGGAAGTCTGCCCCACTAGTGGACATTCACTCAACACAGGTAAGGGATATTTGGTTGCAAACCAGTGGTGTAAGCTGGTAGTGGTTACATAATTGTGTTCATGGTTTGGAGTATCCACGTGTTTGGCCAAATTAGTCTCTTCTTTCCGTTCAATTGGCACCATTCCATTTGAAGTATTGTTCTTTGGAAGAATAAAATAGTGCTCAATTACATTGTTGCCATGGCTTGTTGCAGAACCTTGTCACAACACACGAATAGGATCAATGCGCTTAATGTTCAGTTGTTAATTTTGCTACACTTGTATGGTTAGTATGTTTGAGTTACAGTTGGTAGACTTTGATTCGAAAAAACTTGGTAGACCCAAAATTTATGACTCGACAAAAACTTAGGAAAATAAACTCAACAACTTAAAAAAATGCTTAAATTTTCTTAGAAACACATTTTGTTTTGCAAAATTCAAAGATAGAACGTATCCCATGAGCCCTTAATATGATCACATTAGTGATTTCTATTAAATTTGATTAATTTGAATACAAATTGAGTACAAAAGTGCATCATCGTGTGGAATCTTGATATGATAGATAGTTGACAACTATAATCAGTTTATGATCATTGCCTTTGATAATCATCATCACAATTCATAATTTGCGCACAAAAACATTTTGCCCTTCCTCTTCCCTACTTTAGTTAAAACTTGGGGAGAGGTTGAGGTTCTAATCTTTGCAGTCTGTTATGGCTCTTTGCTCGGCATAGAAGACTATGTTTGTGGCTTCAACTTGACCTCCATCTTGCTAGTAGCTGACAATAACTCCAGTGCTTCATCAATGCCATTCAATCCTATATCTCCTTGTATTGTAGCCACATCCTCCATTTCCTACCTCTCAAAATAAAAAATCTCATTTGTAGAAAACAACAAGGGCTTCTCATCTCACCCTATCCAATTGCCATATGGACCAATGCCATTGAAATCTATGACCTTTATTTTTTCCTCTACACTTGTGTGAATTTGAAGGTTGTATTGCACAAAGACAAGGTTGCTTTGAGTTAATTTGTTTCTCTTCTTTGTGTTGGTGGCCTCAGCAAACTCCAGTTGGGCTCACAATTGGATGCACTACAAGGTTGGCACAAAATGCAGAGGGCTAATCTGTAAGGTTTGGGGTATTTGCGTCTTAATCTATAAGCCAATAATCTGAAAAATAAAATATTTAAGAGTTAGTAAGCAAACCATATTTTATCAAATTATCAATAGTTGTAAATTTGTAACCTGTAAGATGCATGTGATGAAAAGACTCCAGTTATGTTACCTGGTGACTAGTGGTTCTTCCTCAGACAGCTAGACCCAAAGAAAAGAGTTTACTTTTATCAGACTTTGAATTCTGTAATATTATGTCATCCCTTCAGTGCACGTTGTGAGGCCCTGTAGAACCCCCCTCCCCCCCTCCCTCCCTCCCCAATTAGGATTTGCGAAACTATCTGAATAGAAAAAATCGAAGTTGAGGAAGTACCTTGTTGCACAAGTGGGTTGGTGGAGTTGATTAATGAGATCAAATTTAATGTTGTCCTTCTAATAGTTACAGATGGACTCTTTGGCCCTATCCATGGCCTCATAAATGTAACCCATTGATCCTTATCTATTTAATGGAGAACTCTAACCAAGGTTTTTGACAACTACAATTGACAAGTACAAAAAGATCAAAAATTAAAATTACCCATTTATAATAAAAGATTAGAGTTAGTAAAATACTCAATTTGAATTTCAAATAGATGATTTGAGGTTACCTTGATGATCTTTGTAGCTGTCTGTGCAAATTTTTTTTCATAGACTATCCTTGCAAACCTCTTTTCTTTAGGCTTCTTTGAATATGATGAACCTAGCCATGCTTGACTCACAAAGATTTGTTTCAAGGAAGTCAATAAACCAATAATGCTTTGCAATATTAGGAAAATCATTGCAAACCTTGTGACACCCAATCATACCAATCGTACCAACTTTTTTCCTTCAGTGCGATCTTTCATCAAACTAATTAACCCAAGGGAAATTTTAAATGAATTTTGTTTTGCTTTTTGCATCTTCTACAACCGGTCTAACCCAATCAAGTTTTCCTATGTCCTGTAGAAGAAGGTCAAGGCCTTGTGTTGCACAAAGGGTCGAGAAGAATGTCTCTCTTCAGTGATCAATGCCTCTCTTAACAATCTCCCAATTGCCCCATATGTTGCTTCATTGTTAGTGATAATTTATTAATTTGAACTACATTCTCTATGCCTACCTCCAAAACAACTTCTTCTAACATTCTGCATTTTTCACTTTGTTAGAGGCATCAAGTGACTTCAAAAAAAATTACCTCACTATTTGAATTTACCAAAAAGTTGATAATGGCATGATTTTGTTGCCTATCCATCCATCTGAAATAATCGTGCAACCATGTTTTTTGCTGTTGCTTATTCTGTTCTTCCACAACTAAGTTTGCCTCCTTAGTTGCATTCTTGAGCAACTTCCCACTTGAGTCTTTCCAAGAAAGTGCCTTGTTGTATTTTCCTATTTTGTCAGTGCAGTTACTAAATTCTGCCAATAAGGGCTGCTTCCACAATGAAGGGAAGGTTGTTGAAGTACCAAAATTGACACATGCCTTATCTACTCCTTGATGTACCTCCCTGCTCCACCCTGTACCTTCCAATGACAGATGTGCTCCAAGTATGTTTTTGGGTACGAAAAACTAGGTGGTGTGCGTGTAGGCACTCTACTTGAAGTAGATGAAGTGGACGTTGAAATGCTTCATATGTGTGGACCATGATGGAGCTGACAATGCTATATTTTCATTTGTTTTTGTTTGCAATTGAGCACCATGAGCACTAGCTATTGATGTTGCTATGACTGCCGTTGTCTTCTCCCTTTGTAATTTTTCTCTTTTGTCCATGCAAGGTGTGCATTCATCTCTTGTTTTATCTCTTTTCTAGTGTTGGTGCAAGGTTTGGCATCACAATGAGCAATGCCTATAAGATTATATTTGAGGTGATTGATGCCTCCATGATATAGTTCTAGAATCTTGTGCAAACAATTGCCTCAAGTGTCGGTCCCTATATGACATATTTCCATGCAGGACCTCTAGTTCTAGGGGGATGAGTTCATGTAATGGGCATCAGTTGGGCCGAGCTTAAGCTTGATGTGGAGTGGGAGCCTGATACTGAGGCCAAGGTTTCTTTATCTACTATTCTATCTAATCTACAAGTACAAAGTACAACATTTTAGTTTTAAAATACAAAATATTAACCTAAACTTAACATACATTATCATAAATTAGTATAAATTTAGCTTAAAATGACTAAATCAAACATAGATTAGTTTAATTCAGCATAAATTCAGTATAACCTAATCATTTTATTCCCAAAAAAGATTAAAATTTGAAAAGTAATATGTATGCAAAAAATAGTGAAATCATTAAAATAGTCAGAGTAAATGAACAAAAAATGTTATTAAATGCAATTTTTTGGAAGTAAAATTCAAAATTCTAGTAGGTTATAGAAAATTATGAATTGTTTGTAACTTACATGCTAGATTTTAGCAGCTAAAACGAATTTAAGTGATTGCCAAAAAGAAAAATTACTAACCTGCCCTTGAAAATTTTCAAACTTGCACTTGAAATTTGCCTAAAAATCTCTGCAATCAGCTCAAATGGATGCAAGAGTACTGTGTGAGGAAGTGTGAGGGCTGTGATTGAATTTATATGGCAAAATTGTGTGGGTTTTACTTTAGAGTGTTTTTTCCACATCGTGTGCTTTTCCTGCATATTTTGAGTTTTTCTGTTGGACTTGCCGAATTTCTGGTGAGTGCTCACTGAAAAAAATTTGGCGAGTTTTCAGCGAGTGTGCCAACTATGGTTTGTGCCAATAGGAAAATGACTGTATGAGTGACAAAGACATCATATGGATGAAGATGCAATATAATATTTTCACTATTTTTGCTTTTCTGGTTTGGGACAACACTTCTAGGACTGAATTTATGGGATTGAAAGACCACAGGGAAAAGCCTATCACCTAATAATGATTTGTTAAAATATAAGTTGTAGCCCTTTATGTGTCCCTTACATGTTGAATGGTATTTCTAAATAGTTAACTGCTTGGAATACAGGTAACAGTCTATGCCACCGATGAATTTAAATCCTATTGTACATAATGGTGAAGTAGATCTGAAAGTAGGTGTTGTAACTTGGTAGATTCTCTTCATTGCGAGCTAAACTTTTACTTTACACCAGCAAGCTAATGCTAAATAATTATTCATCTGGCTATTGCTACCTACTTGGCAGTTGAGTTGTATATATGTGGTTTGATTTTTTGGTATGAAAAATTACTTTGGTCAATTGTAGATCCTCACTGGGCATGGGTTCTGATGTAAAATACATTTTTTGTTACTAGGATCTGTTACAGTGTCTCAATTTCTTTAGTTTTAAATGCATGAGATATAACTGGTAGATTTGGGCATTTTGTAAATTGAGTGATGGCCAGCTAGAGAGATTTTGGATAAGAATTGAGAATTGCTAACATCTTGTTCAAAAGATGCACCCTTCTGATGTAATTACCTGGAACTGCAGAATTCAATTCAAGAACCAAAGACGAAGCCTTTCATCATAGGCACATCATTACTGAACCTTGGAGAGTTTGCCTCGTCTGCAGAAGATGCAAAACAAAGCACCAAAATAGCTGTTTCTTATTGCATTGGAGGAGTGACATCTGAAGCTTTGTTTTCTGTAAGATTATAATCCATCTCTCATTTTATTCTCTTTCAACTGTTTTTTGGTAAGGGTATCATTTGATATATTGGTATTTAGAATAGCTGGTTATGTGCCACAGGCCCTAAATTGGTAATTGAATTCTAATTTTACAGATTTGAGACCATGAAAAGTAGCTTTACAATGTCTTACCATTTCTGAATTTATCCCCTTGTGTCTAGGAATGATTTTTCCTTGGGCTCTCTACTCTCTCTGCCCCCTATCCCTTCTGTTGCAATTTTGAAGAATCTTCTTTTCCTCCATAGCGTTCTTAGTAGTAAGTCATGGAAATGTGTTTTTAATTTGTACAGATTACCATTGAGTTTATGGAGCTTCAAACATCTCAAGAAGCATTGGACCCTGTTCCCAGGCTTGTAGTTCCATCACTGCCTTTCATTGGGGTAAGTTTGCTATCAGATAAAGAAGATTTCTCTGCTTTTAAAGCAGGCCTAAGGAAGGTGAAGATTTTGAGAGAATATGTTGTAGTGGGGAGATCAAAGAAGGCTTCTGAAGAAGAGGAAGGCAGTGATGAGAAATTGTCTCCAAGAAGTGAAGAACACGAGTCTGTTGACATGCTCGATTCAGATTCTGTTGATGACTGTGGGAAGGATGTAGCTGAAGGTACAGATTGGTCTGGATTTAGGAAGTCCTTCAGTTATGGAACTCTGGCTACAGCCAACCTTGTAGTTGAAGGTGTTCTCTATCTGAACTCAAGAGAAGATGAAGGTGGAGATAATTGGATGATGAATAGTTTACCAAGTATGGAGCCAAATCCTAAGCTGGTTGAGGAACTATCTTTTTCAGATTCTGATCACACTGTTTCACAAACATCCATGCTGAGCCTACTTACATGGAAAAAGAGGAAGGTCAGTTTCAAAACACTGAAAGATAAGGGAGAGCCTTTATTGAACAAGGCATATGGAGAAGAAGGTGGAGATGATATTGATTTTGATCGTCGGCAGTCGGGCTTTCCTGTACTATCAATGACTGTGATGGTAGGTTTTCTTGTTTCTCCTGATCATGGCAGTTTGCATCATGCAAAATAATTATAAAATTTGAAAAGCCTAAAAAGCGATAGTGTTTAACCAAATGCATTGTTCTATAAAGCTAGGCTTGGATTGTGTCATTATATATGGCTGGAAGCTTCCTTATTTTAGTATGGCATATTACACATGCATAATTTACTATAAAATGTATGCTTTATTCCTTATCTCATGGAAGATAACTTTTTGGAAATCTCAAGGCATGTTGACATCAATATTTATTTCTCTAATGCAGCATGATAAAGATGATACTGGAGTTGCATCACACAAAACTGACTGTTCAGGCTTTGGAGCTGATAACTTTACAATTGGCAGCTGGGAACAAAAAGAAATTCATAGCAGAGATGGAGAAATGAGTCTATCTTCTAAGGTATTTTTTGCTTCGATTGATCAACGAAGTGAACGTGCTGCAGGGGAAAGTGCATGTACTGCTTTGGTAGTTGTTATTGCGGATTGGTTACAAAAAAATCCGACCTCCATGCCAATAAAGTCACAATTTGATACATTGATACAAGAGGGATCTCTAGAGTGGAGAAAGCTATGTGAAGTTGAGGCCCATAGAGAGAGGTTTTCTGATGGCCATTTTGATTTGGAAACAATATTACAGGCAAAGATACGGTCTTTATCTGTCATTCCTCTAAAGACGTTCATTGGTTTCTTTCAGCCTGAAGGCTTAGGAGATTCATGTGAATTTCTCCGGGGAGCAATGTCGTTTGACAATATCTGGGAAGAAATAACAACTGGCAGTATTAAGGACAGTAAGAATAGTGAACCACAGATTTACATTGTTAGTTGGAATGATCACTTTTTTGTCCTCAAGGTGGCAAAAGAAGCATATTATATAATTGATACTCTCGGAGAAAGATTGTTTGAGGGATGTAATCAGGCATATATATTGAAATTTGATGATGACACAGAAATGTACCAGTTGCCACCTAGTGAACAGAAAGTGAAAGAAGACAAGATCAGCATGAATTCGCAGCCTGTCACATTGGAGAGCATGAAATATCTGACATCAGAGAGAGCCAGTGATCTCGAACAGGACGATGCAGAGTCTCAAGTGAAAGACACTACACCACTGGATAATCAGGGGAATGGAGATAATGGAAAAAAGCTTATCTGTAAAGGAAAGGAATGTTGCAAAGAGTTTATCAAAGGATTTTTGGCATCTATACCTTTGAAGGAATTACAGATAGATATTAAAAAGGGCCTGTTGGGGAAGACCTTATTGCATCGCCGGCTGCAAGTCGAGTTACATTTCACAGCTGACTCTCATGTGCACCCTTAATTGTGTGGTAAAGGAATGTGGTAGCTGCTGTATTTAAGAGTCTTGAGTTCTTATGCCTAATTATGAAATTTGATTGGTATATACTGTGTGCAATGCACAATGCAATTTTACTGACTTAATTCTTTCACTAGCGGTTGTGATTTCAATTCTTTGTTAACTACACTTAACAAAAAACCAGTTTTTAGTTGACCTTTGTATTTTATAGTTTGACACAGGGATAACAATATTCTTTTTAGCATGCCTTGGAACAGTGCTGCGTAGGCTTGGATACCATATAGTTTTGGTTTATGGTAGCCCTAAAGAGGTCTTCTGCAATTATCAAGTAGACCAAGGCGCACCCTCAAAGGTGTGAATGGACTTCCATATGGTAGCTTTTGGTTAATTTATTGTAAATTATAGACTTCCACATGTTTTAAGTTTGTGGACTTCGTTGTAATATTTATACTGGATGTAGACGTCCTGGACTGCCTCGAGGGCATTTGTATTAAGTTGGAAGTAACGTTGTAATCCTGTTGTAAAACCTTGTTTTGTGCTATTTATTTGTATATGTTGCCAGGCAGCTCCAAAAGCCAGGCAAGATGGTGGTTGGATTGTGGTTTCACTGTGAGATTGCTCATATTTTAGCTCTTTTTATCTTTTGCACTGTAGTGCAACTTTATAAGTGATTGATTGCTGTGATATTGTGCTTCTTCCTTTTTTGGGCTGATGTATTTTATTTCTGCCATCAGATCCAGGTTGATGAATGTGTTTACCGTTGTGTTTGTGTTTCTTTTGTATTGATGTACTGGGTCGCTAGGAGCCCAATATTGTCAGCGGACGCTTGTTCCATGTCATCAAGCGTACTTTGTGCAATGAAAGTGTACGGGGACTGTCCCTAAATTGTCATCTAACTCTGGTAATTAGTATTGCTGTAATTGCAATTGATCTATTAAAAATTTTCCGAAGACATATGTATCTAAGTATGGAAACATTGGCAACGATAAAAATATCCATGTATGACTAATCCATTGTTGATTTACTGTCATGCCAGTGCACTCGTTAAAAACCCACGTAGAAATGAATTATTAAATATAGGGCAGTTATTCCAGCCCACTGTAGGAGAGATGCGTTGGTTGGATTGCTGTCAAAACACTGGGGATAATGGAAAGTAAGGGAGACGTGGCCAGAAGAGGACAGTGGACGCAACAATTTTAAGAATAGCCAGTACAAGTGGATAAACCGTATTAAAGGAGGTGGTTGCAATTTTTATTGTTTTCCAGATTTTGGAGAACAGAAGCAGCACTGAGATTACCAGAGATTTGCCATTAGTTGAAGTAGGGACGGGTCGAGTTGAGTAGCCGGAAGGCAGAGGAGTTACAGGTAAGTCACTTCTTCAGGCAATTTGCAATTTTATAATAGAGTACACTAAAAGGTTTGAAAGAGTAGTGTTGGCCGCTGGTGTTTATTGTTTTGAACTATTATTGGCAATTTATTACTGGGCCCCAGACCTAATATTTCGAGAACTGCATTAATTATATCCTTAAATATAATGGTAGCAAAAACCCTAAGCAATAGCTCAATGATGTGCTGCTCGTTATATAAACTAAATAAATATATGCTTGTCCATAACCACCACAAAAAAACATCGTTATCCCATAAGGGTACTGGAATACCATAGCCTGGATATGGCCAATTCTGGAAGATACATATCCTCGAAATGATTTCCGGAATATGGGTTGGACTTGTTTTTGTTCAACCGGAAGATGCATTTTCTGCGTTTGGGTGCCACAATCTAGAATTAGAATATGCCCTGGAATTGGAATATATTCTGAATAATGATTTATTTTATTATTTAATTTTTTTGTATATATAGTTAATTTATAAATTTTTGAAAAATGTAATTATGTTTTTGACATTTTGTAGGAGTTTTTTTAATTTTAATTTTATTTTTTCTATGACCACTAAAAACAAACAAATTTTTTAATTTGGTTAATTTTATAATATTTTCAAATAAAATATTGTTCATAAGTTTTTTAAAATTTGAATATTTTGTATAACTTTTTTTTATATATTTTTATTTTGTAAAATAAAAAAACTTCAAAATACACAGGGCATCATTATAAACAAGCCATCAATTTTATTAATTATTTTTTTGAAAATGTTGCCTACAACCCAGCTCACTAGGGGCACCGGTAGGAAAGAGCCGGGTGGAGAAAACCTCCGGTCTAGCCCCAAAAAGAAAACTTGATAAGATTACAAATAAATAGACGAGGCATTTCTCATTACATAATGCAGATATGAAATTACAACCAAATTAATGAGGCATTCCTCATTTACATAATGCAGATACAGTGTTAAAATTTTTATAGTTTGATGAGTCTTTGACGCGCTTTCATGCCCAAACTCTCATTTTTTGACTGTGGACCCTGCATACATAGAGCATACCACTACTTTGCGCTTTTGTTAGTACCACAATTTCTATAATATTTTAATGAAAAAAAATAAAAATTGTAACCCCTAATGAAGTACATTCAACTCCTAACTTTTGTATGAGCTTAAAAAAAAAACTTATCAATTATATTACCTTCATTGCCCTCTATCGATTCTTACCTGAATGAACGACGCTTGTCTGGATCAAAACACGACCAATTAAATGAATTCATACATGATATATCTCTGTTAACCTCAAAATTTCTATACAAGCTTGGGTTAGAATTTTACAAAGCAATGTCCAGTAAGAAAATTAACCAAGAAAACACTATACGTTAAATCATGTGAGTGACAGTAGATTGAGGCTCACCTGAGCCACAAACATGAAAGGAAGAAGAATTATTGTTAAAAAGAAGTAAATCATATATATGCGCATTTCAGGCAAAGAGAAGTTATGTCATATCCATACTAAATAAAAAACAAGTTACAACATCAAAATAGTAAATGACTAATTTCTAAGCTCATCTCGACATATGGTCGTAGCAAAGATATGAGATTACAATACAAAGAAGGCGTCGTAAAAATATAATTTCAGCATTTGCCCTAGCCTGACATGATTTGCACTCAAATCCTTCATCACGGATAAGTGGAGCTGGGCAGATAGCTGCAGACGGGTCGTTGTCGACCCATCTAAAGTATCCACAACCATTATTTCCCTGTGATACCCAGTCTACATTACTTATTATCATAAAATGAATAGTATTTACATTAGAAACATAAAATATATATGCATTAGCAACCTTTTTTCTATTTGGACAACACCAAAATTGTTGTCCAGGGTTGCTCTGTGTCCGTGAAGTCTTCAACACGCACTGCCCACCACCACATTGATAGTTTGGCACATTGACAAGAGCCATCAACCCTATATCAATAATGCACCGCACCATCTTTACTACATTTAATTACATAAATATTATAACATATAATCATAGGATCATAATAAAGTGCATAGCAGTAATCTTGCAACATATTTGTATCAAAAAAATTGGTTAGACCAAAACAATGCAACCACAAAGGTGGTCTGAATCAGTTTATGAGTTTTCCATGCAAATCAGGAAAAAACTACATCAAATTTTATTATCAAAGTAGTCTGCAATAGCCCAGAGCAGAGTCCACATGAACTGGAAAGGAGTAGGAGGAATGTGGGTCTTCAAAGAAATGCTGATGAATGGTTTGGGTGGTAGAAGCCATTGAAGCCAAATTAAGTCTAGATGAGTCCGAAGGGGAACAAGAGAACCGGGGAAATGTTGCTAGGGTGACGAAATCTATGAAAAGGCTCATTGAAGTTGTGACTAGACAAAGCTACAGGGTCTAAGTCAATATATTAGGAAAACTCAATCCAAATCTATTCCTAGACTACATCCAAGAGTTGGAGAAGTATATTGAGATAGAAAACATTGATGAAGATGATCCTAAAAAGAGTAAAAATTGCAACATCCTTATGGAGTAGATTCAAACCTTGGGAACCTCAAAACTTACTGAACATTTCATATTAGTAAAGCATCACCACAAGTGATTAAGATTCAACTCACTCCTAAAACAAAAAAGAATTAGAAAGCTGAAGGAAACTACCCCACCATGCAGACTTGGGCTATCTAGTGTCAGAGGTGCAAATCCTCAATGAAATAAAAAAATCCCTACAAGCACAGATATGCAATTCAACTGTGACATTTTATTTCAAGTATGGCAGACACATAAGAAGACAAGAAACTCATTAAAATTAACAGAAGAATAAAGGCCCACACTGTTCATAGATATGTTGAAAGTTGCAAGTTGTAAGCTATCATATACTACAGTCCCTGCATAATGCTTAAAAACAATCATGACCCTAAAAACAATACAATTATTTTGTCCTATCATAGTTCCACAATCCCAATTGAAATTTGAAGGCGGGTTTTAAAATGAAGATTCCTAGCTGTTTGAAGCAGACAACTCATAAAATGGATAGACTGGTGGGTCTGAAGATGAGCTATACAAGTGAATCAGAACTGATTAACTCAAAGTCAAAAAGTTGACAGCCTGAACATAGCTATGACAGGTGAGTTGGAGTAAATAAAAAAGTACCAAATAGTTTGCAGAGTATATAATTTGCAGCCACATAGGTGATCTACATCAGTAAATGTTTGCTTGCAGATAAGAGAAGAAATCTGCATAGAAATTCTAAAATTTCAATACCAAAACTATGCTCTATGAGTGCTTAGGTTTGCAATTGTCTTACTTCGCCCAATGAAGCATTTATGGGCCACTAACTACTGCAACTATAACTCACAATATATGGTTTGTTACAGCTCCTTAACTCCCAAAATCACATACACATACAAAATGAGCAAAAGCATACACAAAATCATAAGCTCGAACCCCTTAAAATGAATGCCTATGTAAGTCGTGGACTTAATTGCAAACTGGATAAATTCAAGACTATAACATCCTATTGAAATCTTGGCAGGAGGACCAATTGCCAGACACAGAGGTCTAGGTGCAAGCTTTTCCAAACCTAAAGAACTGTAAGAAGCATATCTCTAGCTAAAACCGAATGCTAAACTATCCCAATGACCAAACACATGTTCAATGTTAATACCGGAAGGAAAAGCATGTGGTCAAGGCTGCTAATGAAAGAAACACAAGCATAACACAATATATGCAATTCGCGCATCCCTCCATCCCCCAAGAAACACACCAGAATGGTAATCAAATTTTATTTATTTTTAACTAATTTGAAACATTAGAGATATATTGCTATCAGTGTGCCATTAAATCTATGTTCATTCATTAGAGTTTCTTAGAACGATAACTTGGTATCCTATCTTGATCATTTTTTTCATATGTAATGAGTATCTTTTTTTTGCCCAAACTCTCTCTGCCAACAAAATTTAAATCTACTTTCTTTTATTTTTGATAACAATCATATTGCATCCTTAAGCTTGCTTTCAGACTTAGTCAACTTGTAGATTATGGTCGACGTGTAATTTAACAAATTGACTTTTTGTAAAAACTTCCCTCTGGTATATTTGAACAAAACTCCATTATCTTTTCAAACCTTCATAAGAGGTTAACCTTTCAGTGCAAAGAATGTACTCTGTAGTTTTGAATTTATTTGATATTTTTTTTGGAAAACTATTAATGTACAGTGTAAAAAAAATCACTCCGTCGAATCTTAAACTGTGTCGAACCTGTCTTGTTTACGTAAACAAGAGGTATTTGATTTATATGATTATTATTGCTTATAATGTACAATAACAAATTTGAGTGTTCCAACTTAATTTCTTTTAATTATGGGTTGTTACAACTCCTTAATTCCCAAAATCACATACACATACAAAATGAGCAAGAACATACACAAAATCATAAGCTCGAACCCATTAAAATGAATGCCTATGTAAGTCGTGGACTTAATTTCAAACTGGATAAATTCAAGACTGTAACATCCTATTGAAATCTTGGCAGGAGGACCAATTGCCAGACAGGGAGGTCTAGGTGCAAGTTTTTCCAAACCTAAAGAACTGTAAGAAGCACATCTCTAACTAAAATCGAATGCTAAACTATCCCAATGAACAAACACATGTTCAATGTATCAAATAAACACAGAATTGTATCAAAAGATTTTGCATCCTAACTAGAGTCCTCCAAACTTCAATGTAATGTATGCGACTCTCTCCCCTTCATTCATTCTCAAGAACCCTCTGGCTCTTACAGGATCACCCAAAAAATGCTCATATGCATCAAGCATAGTACCTTGGGTAAGATTAGGGATGGCTTTTAGTGCATTATACACATTAGCTTCATCAATTTGCAAAGTAGAGTTTTCTATTTTCAGAGGCTCTCTAAGGCCTGCACCCAAATCTATGATCACTTCGCAAATTGCATCCATGGAACCTACAATGCTTGCCTTCTTCCTCTTTGGCCTCCTTGCCGATGATGTTGAAGGGTTCTATCTGCCACTTGCACCAGATTGGTTCGATGTAGGTGTATCGATACCACCATCAGCCAAATCAGCAGCAGACTGAAAAGATGCACTATCGATACCATGATAAGTGGCATCTTCCTCGTCATTGAGATCTATGACCTCGTCCATAAGGTTCCCTTCTTCTGTCTCTTGAGCTGTTGCAGCTGTGGTGCCCTCAGCTATATCATTCCCCACAATGAAGGCTAATTCATTGTAGTATTGAAACGACTGCCTCTTATACACTCTGGCATTTTTAAATTCCTTTCTTTGTATGATGGCATAACGATTGAATTCATTATTTGTCTTTCATTAGTAAATATATATTCAACTTAAAAGAAGAGATTTTAAGACCATGTTACCTTCAATAACTCATCCCAAACACTATCATCGACATCCATAGATTGAGTACTCTCATTCCACGCAAAACCGCTTGTATTCTTCAAGTCTTTCATTATTCTATACCCTTGCTTCCAAGTTTTCAACTTGTTCTTGAAGTTATCCTTGGATAAGTTCATTTTCAACTCTGCATTGAACCTCCTTTCAATGGCGGTCCAAGCTTCTTTTTTAAAACCCCCTTTAGCCTTTTTTCCAAGTTGCACTTGCTTGTGGAGCAAGTCTAAAAACTTGCGTTCCATTTCTTTGGTCCACAAAACCTTTTTGCAAGAAGAAGAAGAAGCTCGATGGCTGACTTGAACGTCAACATCCATGCTCATCAATAGATCCGTGTATGACATGCCTGAGTCACACACACCAGCTAATAATGATGTCAATTGTAACATATCACAACAACACTAGATATGTCATAACGACACTAAAGATAACATAACGCTAAATGTGTCATAGCAACATTAAATATAACATGACAACATTAAATATAACATTACAACAATAAATATAACAACATTAAGTATAACATGACAACATTAAATATAACAACATTACATATAACATGACAACATTAAATATAACAACATTGAATATAACACGACAACACTAAATATGTCATAACAACATTAAATATAACATGACAACATTAAATATAACAACATTGAATATAACACGACAACACTAAATATGTCATAAAAATAGTCAATATAAAATGACATGACTGATTATATGATAACAACAGTAATATAAAATAGACTCCTCAAATTTTAAGTAGATATATCAGTTCGTGAAAATCATGAAATCTGACATTAAAGTTTAAACATTGTCATAGTAGTTATTCAAATGACTAAGATCGAGATTTGTAGTCTTCCCACATCCTTCTTACTATTTCATCTTGAAATTTCCCCCAATCATCTCTCTCACGCTGACTCATCCCATATGTCTCCAGCATTGGGATATCTATCCGATCACGACCATCTTCCTCTCCAATTTCTACCTCGGATGGAAGGCCGTCCTCTATTGTAATGAAGTTGTGTAATACGCAACATGCCAAAACAATCTTTGTTTGTGTCATGATTTGATACGACATCGCATGCTTCAGGATAGGAAAACGCTGCTTCAAAATCCCAAATGTACGCTCTTGCATTCTTGAGCGAGGAGTGTCAATGGTTAAACAACTCTTGTGGTGTGTTTATTGGGTTTGCTCTTGAAAACTCCTTTAGGTGGTAACGTGTGCATCGATAAGGCGCGAGAAATCCCGGTACATTTGGATATCCAACATCCACCAAATAATATTTTCCTACATAAAATAAAGTATATTGTCATAACGTTGTGTTATTTTTCATATGCTTCACTATATAATCATACTTTACATACATGGGGGAACTACCAGTGGATCCGATCTCGAGAGAGCCGAAGCTAGAACACGACTATCTGCAGCAGACCCTTCCCAACCAGCAATGATGTATTGAAACTTATAATCAAATGAACACACTCCCATAACATTCTGTGACAAGTTGCCTTTTCTATCGCGATATTTAGCTTGTATGTTGACATAGACAGTGACTGGTATATGGGATCCATCAATTGCTCCCACACAATCCTGTAGTCAGAAAATTCATAATGTAATGAACACGCGATAAAAGGATTACAACTCAATCAAACAAAATTGAACCACTAGGAGATATACCTTGAAGTATGGATCAAAACGGTTCTTCCCACTGATTTCCGGAGGAGTGTTTGGACTAGGGGGTATAAAATAATCCGCATGGAGCGCTAAGATAGCCCTCAAGACCTTTTGGAAGTATTGACTTACTGTCTCTCCGGAGTGCCCAAAGTTATGGGCAATCTTACAATTCCTCAGATTGTGGCCAACAGTATGGAGGAACATGACTAATTGTTCTTCTAACGTGAGGTTTTCTGTATCTCTGATGATTCCTTTTTGCCTTGAAATATTGGCTAGATGAAAGAAGGCTCGTCTACTCACGCGTATTTGGTCAAAGCAATCCGTCTCATTGGAGTCGATAATACTCTTATAAAAAGGAATTGCATCTCTTTTGTGCTTACGCTTTTCTCCACTACCTTCTTTTGCATACACTGCTATGGTTGCAACAAGGGCGACAAGAACAACTACAACAACATGAATGACTCTTCTCCTCTTGATAATCTCTCCTTGAACTTTTATATCACCGATAAGATCCATCAATTACCTAAACATACCAACAAACCAATCACCAAAAAATATATGACATGAACATAATGGAAATCCATAAGAAAACACCCAACTATAATGAAAGAACTAGTTAGCTAATACAATGAGAAATTCCTTCAATTTGTTCTAAGAGAAAATGTCAGCAGGAAAGTCTGGTGAATGCTCTCTATTGCCCCAGCATAAAGATAAAGATAAAGATAATAATGCCAATCATAGCTCCATATCCGTCACTAATCTTGCCTATTAGTGGAAGACACGTATTTTGAATTGTACCAAGTTTTATTATTGTTAAGACACATTGTTGCCAAACAGGAATGAGAAAATTCATTGCAAGCTACACGCTCTCATTGTGTGTGGTATTGTTTTCAGGATCTTAAAAATCCAAGCTTTTCAAAAGGTATACACATGCACTTGCACTTCCTTGCCTTTTAGGATGTCGAGGATTTAGATATGTAAATTATCTTCTACAGTGTTTGCATCTGTGAGAATTTGCACAAACATTACATTGTAGAGAATGATTCCTTTTAAAGCCATGGTGGGATAGAGATTTCCATTTCTTTATCATTTTGGATTTAACTGGATAGCCATATATTGTTTACGAAGAATTCTCAGCCATTGTCAAATCATGGTGCTTGAATGCAACTTTTGCTCCCCTCAAAGTTAGGTTGGGTGGAACACTGCAAGATAAACTATTATATATTTTTGTAGCTCCTTCATCTATTGTTTTTGTTTCTTTACCTGGTATCAGTATTCCTGATGCAGTCAAGGTTGAAGGATCCAAGAATGGACTGTCCAAACTTGCAACAACACTAGAATAACACACAACCCAAGATAAATCAATATCAATTTTATATTATTTTAGATCATCAAATTACATACAACATGTCGGGCTGTAAGGCCTTCCCGGTTTGGGCCAATTATATCAGCACTTTAATAAGATCTCGCAGGATCCAACTATCTATCCTATAGCTAAGTGGAAGAAACCAAATCTGAACTTGTGCTCGCAAGCCACCAAGTAATCTGCAATCTCTGTCTACCCACTTACCACTATTTGCGATAACTTACAATCCTTCAGCTTACTCGCTTTTCTCCCCTAGCCCAAAAAATGCCCCTAAACTAAGAACAATGAAACAAATATATACAAGAGTCCACCAAAGAAGTCGACACTCAAAACCATAAGAGAGACCTAGATTCCAATGAGAGACCCCAAATCAATTAAGCCACAAAAATTAAATGCAGAAGTCGGCCACCAGATCCAACTCCAAAATAAACATTTCAGGCAAAGGTTGATCGAGCAACAGAGAGCCTCAGGTAAAGAAGAACCCAAGCATCAAAAGACAAGCATGCCCGAGCGACAGAACTCGAGCAACAAAACACTTCACCGAGCAGTCTCCAAACAAACTAAAGAACAAAAGGAAAACACATTTTTGGTTGAGCAGGATTGCCAACTACCCCAAGATGCTCCTGCATCAGACACCCCAGGTGTGAAAAGATGTTCTTAGAAGCTGGATGAACACCTGTTGGGATTCAACACATAGATCCCAAATTGGTTCTTGATATATAGGTCTTCTGAGTCCTCAACCAACACACTCTTCCCTCGGTTCTTCTTCTGCTTCCTTTTACCACTAGCACTTGCTGATTTACCTTCACATCTCTGCACACTTACGTCTGCACCATTTCAAATCTGCTACCAATGCTCAAGTTCCTCCTTCCTTCACCTTCATCTTCATCTTTCAAAGGAATCAAAATAGACTTATTTCCATCCTTCAGTATAGTAAAGGAATTTATTTTACAGTCATGGATAGCCTCTCTATCATACTGCCAAGGTCTTCCAAGTAAAACATGACAAGAACTCATCTCCACAATGTCACATAATACTTCATCTTTATAAGTGCTAATGTGAAAACTCACCGTGCACTGCTCTTTTACCTCTACTGCATGACCATCTTGTAACCAGGTTATCCTATAAGGACAAGGATGCTTCAACCTCTTCAAACCAAGTTTTTGAATCATTTCCTCAGCAACTAGGTTATCAGTACTTCCTCCATCAACAATCACCTTACAATATTTACCACCAGACTTGCACACGGTCCTGAACAATTTCTTCCTTTGACAAGAATCAGCTTGCTTTGAGGACAACAAAGTTCTCCCAAGCAAAATATTCATACCCTCTACCTCAAGTTCATTCTCAACAATTTCATTCACCATAGCATTTCGGTGACTACCAAGCTTCTTATCTACACAGGGACATTCAAATGACCGATGTCCTTCTCCACAGTTGTAACAAGTACCTCTGAACACACCTCTACCTATTCTTCTCCTCGGTTCAACAGGTTTTGGTTCATCTTCAACTTTCAGTTTATCTTTTACCGTCTGCTCTTGTTTCTCTTTCCGTTGAGAATTACCATAATGTCTTTTTTTCAACTTATCTTCTGCCTTCAGTGCATACTGATAAGCATCCTCCACCGATTCAATCTTCAACATACCAATCTCATCTTGGATATTGAGTCTCAGGCCATTAACATACCTTACCACCTTTTCCTTAGAAAGTTCTCTATGCCCCGACCGAATTGTCAACTTGTATAACTCCCCAGTATAATCTTTTACATTCATCTCCTTTTGTTTCAGATTCTGCAATTTCTTGAACAATTCATGTTCATAGTCAACAAGAATGAACTTAGCTTTTAACCTTTCCACCATCAATCTCCACCGATTGATCTTCATCTCACCTTCTTCTTCTTCTCGGTCCCTCTGCAATTCTTTCCACCATAGAGCAACATGTCCTTTCAACTTAGTATGTGCCAACTTTACTCTAAGCGGATCTTCAATGTTTTCCAGCTCAAAGTAGTCTTCTAACTCACCGATCCAATCAATCAGGTCCTCGGGCTTCAATGTACCTGAAAAATTAGAAACTTCCATTATGTAGTTTGTACTCAACCTAGCACTAGATCTCTGCAACTGTCCATATCTGTCTCCTCCAGATCTTGCCATCCGATCAGTTCTGTCTAGATCTAGCAGCTTCAAAATCTTCAGCAGCTTCTTCATAACCATCATCCGTTCTAGGACCTCTCTGTAATCCAATGTTTCTGATACCTTCTATGATTTCATTCTTCATTGTCGTCATCTCAGATCTGAATCTTTCTGTTATCCTTGCTTCCACTTCCTCAGGAAGATCTGCAATCGCCCTAGGGTCCAATCTTCTCAGAGGCATCTCTCTAGATCTTCGAAAACCCTAGGCCACGAACTAGATCAACCTTCGCTCTGATACCACTTGATGCAGTCAAGGTCAGAGGATCCAAGAATGGACTGTCCAAACTTGCAGCAACACCAGAATAACACATCGAAATAACACACAACCCAAGATATATCAATATCAATTTTATATTATCTTAGATCATCAAATTACATACAACATGCCGGGCCATAAGGCCTTCCCGGTTAGGGCCAATTACATCAACACTTTAATAAGATCTCACAGGATCCAACTATCTATCCTATAGCTAAGTGGAAGAAACCAGATCTGAACTTGTACTCGCAAGCTACCAAGCTATCTGCAATCTCTGTCTACCCACTTACCACTATCTGCGATAGCTTACAATCCTTCAGCTTACTCGCTTTTCTCCCCTAGCCCAAAAACTGCCCCTAAACTAAGAATAATGAGACAAATATATACAAGAGTCCACCAAAGAAGTCGGCGCTCAAAACCATAAAAGAGACCCAAATTTAGGTCCACACAGATCCCAATGAGAGACCCCAAATCAATTAAGCCACATAAATTAAATGTATAAGTCGACCACCAGATCCAAATCCAAAATAAACATCTCGGGCAAAGGTTGACCGAGCAACAGAGAGCCTCGGGCAAAGAAGAACCCGAGCATCAAAAGAAAAGCATGCCCGAACGACAGAACCCGAGCAACAAAGCACTTCATCGAGTAGTCTCCAAACAAACTAAAGAAAAAAAGGCAAACGTATTTTTGGTTGAGCAGGATTGCCAACTACCCCAGGATACTCCTGCATCAATTCCTGCTTGTTTGTAGTTGCAATGAATTAGCTATTTATTTTAAATTTATATAATAGTCCATTAAATTGGGCTCCCTTTTAAAGTGTATATTACAAATAGATACAAGGGAATGTGCAACTGGTGCATGAGACAACATTATTTGTCTCAAGGTGCCTATAAAATTGTTCACTTGCAATAAAAGAAAAATAGGCATTGATAGCTTTTTCCTTTATGACATTGTTGTTGAGATTTTTGTATGATTATTCATGTAGACCTTATCTATTATTTTTCTGGGGACAAATGTTACTGGGTCTATAAATAAGTTTGCAAGAGAGATGGTACCTTCAAAGACCATTTTCATCAAAACCCTCACAAGTCAATAGGGACGAAGCAAGTAATACTGCTGAAGATGAGGACTGTGAATTGATTTGCCAGGTTGTAAAGCAAACAAAATGGTATGATACAATTGAAAATGATTTGAGCTCTCTAAATATTAAGCTTTAATTATATCGTATTGTCTAACTGCGAAACCTTAAACACACCCTAGAAACGACATTGAATTTTTTCAATTGGGCATCCACTAAAATTGATTTCAGTCACACTGTTAGCACTTACAATGCAGTGATTAAGATTTTAGGGCAGAAGTCATGCATTGATCAATTTTGGAGTATTGTAGAAGAAATGGCAAATGAAGGCCACAAGATATGGACGAAAACATATCGCCAAATTGTGGATACTTTAGTAAAGACTCTCTGCAGTCAAAACATAATAGAGTACGCCAATAGTTTTTTGTGTAAAATGATAAGTAATAAAGGCTTGAAGGTTTCAGGGGGCACATTAAAGGATGTGCTGCAAAAATTAATAATAATGTAAGTCACCTTTATCTGCCACCATAGAACAAGCTTTATAACACCTGGAGCTGCATGGAAGAATGTTTGTGTGTCGTGGAAGCAATCTGGTATAAGAGGAAATATAGTTTTTGTGGCCATCATACTCCTAGTTTATATGTGCCATTTGGAAGTTTCCCATCTTAGGAAATAAAACAGGTACATATTTTTGCAATCTATTTTTGAATGTAATTACTGATTTGGATTAGGTTGGATTGAGTTACTCACATATGAATGATTATAAGTCTGAAAGATGTGGATATGTTAAGATCTAATCTCTGCATCTCATATCACTTCTAATTCATATTGAGAATAGTCAATTCTACTTGATAGGCTGATTACTCCTACTTGTGAGCTAATAAATATAAGCAGTCAATTAATAGATTCAACTGCAGTTGCATTCTGGAAGTTAAAATCTGCGAACTTGAAGTATTCATTGCAAGCAAATTGTTCGTATAAATATCCACACATTAGATTGAAGAGAGGTTTGTACAATTAAGGTTATTACAATAGTATAGTGTAGAATTTTACAGCTAATAGTATCAGTGTAGAGTTTTGCAGCTAATAATGCAAAATGAATTTGAGATCTACCCAGAAGGAAAAAAGAAAACTTGTTGAAATAAAAAATAAGAAAACAAGAACCAATGTTCCAACATTTAAATTTGAGATTGCTTGAGAGCAACTCTAGGAAGGGGACTATAATATCCCACAATTTTAAAGATATCTTACAAGTAAGGAGAAATTAATTATTTAATACTACATTTAAAATGAAACATTAATAAACTAAAATTAAATAATTAATAAAGGTTACTTTATAAACAAAATAACAAAGTCACAAGTGTATACAAGATTCAAAACTGAATTCTATGATGGCAAAGACATGGTTGGATTAAGAAATTCTTTCATCAAATTGAATGAAACTCAATCAAATATTTCTCAGATCAGAAGCTAAGCAACAATCTTTGCTAGTGCAATACCTGTCCTAGTTGGTCATAGGAGTAATAAACAGATTTGGTAGAGAGATGTTCAATGGAGGTGTGTGTGATTCAAGAAGCAACACAGTATCAGGTAATTTGATATGGTTTATTTGAAAGGAGGCATATCAAATCTCAGTATCACATTATTTAATAATCTTTGAAGATATCTGCAAACCTTTAAAATCTGGAAATTATCAGAGGGAAAAAGTAACAGATTCTGGGTTCAACTGCGGATATCTGCAAATTGGGATTTTATTAAACTAAACTCTATGAGAGTGCCTAACTGATATTAATATTAATAGTGTCCTGTGTATTAATTTACTATCACAGTCACATTTGAAATGGATTATGTTTCATAACATTCCTATTTCTTCTTCCAGGCAATTGTTTGAAAAAATGCCTTATGATTAAAAGTAAACAAGCATAAGTTAGGTGGGACTACGCACAATAGCAATGACACCCAAACAAGTCCTATAAAAACAATTAGGTTTTAATTCCAAATCAGATATAAGGATTGGAAGTTCACTTGGATTTGTACGGTAGGAATAGAGTTTTCAATGAGATTTTAGCTTTCCCAATTTAGTGCAAAATTTCCCATACCTAGAAATTCTGGTTTTTTATTCCATGCCTAGATTTTTCTCTAGCATTTCCTGAAGCAGATTGGAATTTTGTGTCCCTCAAATGAAAGCTATGAATACACGAGAAAGAAAAATGATATGATTGTAGCAGGTGAAAACGATGGAGTAGGATGGAATGATTAGGTATAATTGGGAACTATTTCAACTCCACAAAGAAGAGGAGGAGACGGTAGAATTATAGATCTTCAATTTTTATAAAGAAAAAAAAACTACCATCAATTTAACTTTTGTTATTATGATTTAAAGCTTCATGGTTATAAATTTACCTTTATTTTGGGTTTCTTCCTTTTCCACAAATTATGTCTCTTCTGGTTATTTGGGTATTTGTTTTTAGGACAGAGACATTTGAGGTCTAAGCTGAAGCAAATCAGTAACTAGTAGAGAGAAAAAATGAAATGGGTAGCTATGAAAAGAGAACAGAAGTTAGATAATACGTTCGTTCTAAGGTACCTCGCCTTCGCTGGTCTCCCCATCTCCATCACTGCTTTGTTAATGTAGTACAATGACTTGGAGGCTGAGATAGTAAGTTTTCAGATACTTGGTATGAATTTTTCATAGTTTTAGTAAGTTTTTAGGTAGTTGGTTCAAAGTAGAATGGTTCAGGCCCATATACGACATCAGGATTGGGCACATTGGAGACATGAGTAGAAACATGGTCATAAAATCCCCCATGTTCATCATAAGTAATCAAAAAACTGAGGACAAGGCTTACATAAAACCACAAAACTTGTGGAAAGATAAAACTTACCTCGATCCGATCACAACTGAGACAACCTCCTTCTGGAAAGATAAAATAACCGCTCCTATGTTGAGCTTTAGAACTGCTGCGAATCCTCCCTCTGCACGCACAGACAACCTCGACCGGAATTATGCCCTAAAAAATTCACGCACCTCCTCTTCACAGATGGACAACTCTTCCTCATGGACCCGACAACATATCCAATTTTGTCTATAAAAAGTGGAATTGGAATTTAAAATCCCAATTCCACCTATTTAGGTGGAAGATTGATATGCCCGTTTTGCGACAAAATTAGAATTTCGTAATTCCAATTCCATTTTTATTATTGGACCCAAACAAGGAATTTGGCATTATCCAGAATTAGATAATGCCAATTCTAGTCCAATTCCAACCCCCAAACGGGCCCTAAGCAAAGAACAATACCATTTAACAAATTTAACAAACACCACTAGGAACCACCAATAACAAATGAACTTAAATTGACTCACAAAAGACCACTATTTATAGTTTTCACCTTCCATTGTTTGAAATGCTAGAATAAACAATTTTGCTAAAAGTAGGAAAAATTCAAATAGGAGCAAAGAACAATACCACCTAAAAAACACCATTGGGAACTAACAATCACAAATGAACTTAATTTAGTCACAAATGACCACTCCTTGAAGTTGTCTATATTCCATTGCTTGAAATGCTAGAATAAACAACTTTGCTAAAAATTGGAATAAATACATAATAGGAGTAAACATAATCAATGAAGGCATTGCACCAGAAAATTAGTGGTTTAAGTATCTTTGTATTATGGACTACTATAGCTATAAAGGTTTCTCCAAGAATGTCATCAATCAACTCTTGGTTAATTTTAAGGTGCCATCATAGAATGAATTGAAAATGTACCTCAGTTCTTCACACAATTGAGAATCAGAAGGTATATTTGAAAGTTGTTTTTTCTTGTTGCTTGAGATATATCGTGGCTTTCCCTCAAGAATGTAACTTCTCCTCATTGTTTTGTTACCATTATTTTTGACAAGGAGCTCCATTAGGTGTTCTTGTATTTTCTTACTCACTATATACCTAGATTCTGCGTAAACTATGTCGAAAGCAAAGCACACATGTTTTCTAAGCCCTTAGGCCCTATTATAGAATTTAATGGCTGCATTAGTGACCATTCATCATATTTAACAAATTATGTGTTAGGGCAGAGTATGAACAGAACCTTGAAAATGGCTCTTCAAAATTTGAATTGCTCTTCGGGTGGGAATCTCTGTGCCGGTACTGCGATCTTGGATGTTGGTGGCAAGGAAGGCCCATAGACTATGGGTGACTCTCCCGGTGTTTAGGAAGGTGGTGTTGATCTAGACGCTGGGGACCCTGGTATGAAACATTTATGTTCCTTCCCAAGGGAAGTTTGCAATTGTTGTCCCCGACTTGGTCATAGATCACAATATTGCCCTAATGGCTCTCACTATGATTGAAAAATTTATGGGGCCCATATCTAATATTGATATAGTGTGGGCTTTTGCTAAGAAAAAATGGGCCCTCAAGGGACAGGTAGAAATCATAACCGTGTCCAAGGGATTTCTCTCCTTTTCATTTTCCTGCCAGGAAGATATGTCGAAGGTTTTATGCGGTGGTCCTTGGATGGTCGACAAATTGGCCTTGGCCCTCTAGAAATGGTCACACAAATTGGATTTGAATGAATCCTTTTTCATGCCCCTATTTGGGTGAGGTTCTTGGGTCTCCCATTGGAGTTCTGGTTTGAAGACGTCTTTAGTGGTCTTGCTAGTTCTTTTGGTGAACTGCTTTGGCAAGAATAATGCTTACTTATGCTAGAATTTGTGTGGGAGTGTCTCAAGATGTGGACATGCCATCCTTTGTTGAAATAAACTCTACATTGGGAAAATGGACTCAGCAGCAGGAATATGAAAGTGTTCCTTTTGCTTGTTTCTTGTGCAAAAAGGTTGGTCATTTTGCCAAAAAATGCCCTTTGCAGGTGGATAAGGAGAAAACTAAAAAAGAAAAAAATAAAATTTGGAAGGCCAAGAACACAGAAAAGATGGAAACTAATGCTATTGATGCTAACATTCTAAAGGATAATGTTATATATTATCAAGAGAATCAAGAAAAAGAGGTTGGTGGCTGTCCTCAAAACCAAACAAAAGGCAGTAATAATGAGCCTAAAAAAGTGGAAGCGCATAAGGATGGTAGAGCTACTCCAGTGAGTGATCCGACTGTGGTAGAAAAATATGGTGTTATTATCCCAGATAGTGAACATAATGACCAGGACTGAGAGGAAGGGGGGATTAACTCAGATGAGGAGGATTCCAACTCTTGTAATAAGAGCTCAAACAATGATCCTATTTTTGATGATGCTCAACCTTGCCAAATTTTGGGTTTTGATTTATCCCAGGCATCCCTGTCCCATGAGTCTGTAGCTTTGGTTAAGAGCTCTTTCCCAACCTCTGCTTATGCTAGACCAAAATGGGGTGATGATGATGTAAAACTCTTTCTACATTGAGGTAAGTTGCTGATTTTATTTAAAACTAAATATCAGGTTTCAGATTGCTGATTTTCATATTAAATTGTGTGTGTGAGATTACACCTTCATGAAATTAGGATTAATAACAACAACTCTATGGAAAGAAAATACAATTTAATCTAAGAATTGAAGTTAAATCCATGACATCCCATGGTTCTCTATCTAAGCTTTGTTAAGAGAGCTCTCAGCCTTAATCTCTCTTAAGGACAATCCTAGAATGAGAAAAATTGATAAACATGCTCTAATCTAGCTCAAATGCTCAAAGATGTGTGTGCTTTCCATTCAAATGCTCATGATTCATGCTATGAAATCAACAAATGCTTCTCAAAATGATGCTCAAAATGCTATGCAAATGCTGAAATACTATCAAATGCTCTCAAATGCTCTCTAAATGCATATAATAAGGATGCTTTGCTCTTGAATTTCTTGGATCCCAAATACAAAGAAAATGACTTGTATTTATAGCAATTTCCCAAGGGTAGGGGGTAGAGTGAGTTGATCATGGTCAAGCCTTGGTTGAGTAAAAAGCTTTGAGGTGATTTCAAATGGAGGGAAAATGTAAATGGTTGTCCTCAAAGTGTGGGACAAGAAGACAAGATCCTCAACTCTCATTGGTTGATCAATTTGAGATGAAAGAAATTAGGAATTATTTAATTCAATCATTTAATTAATTTATCCATGTAAGGGTGAATGGGTTGGATTTGATTTTTGATATAAACTATACAATTAATCGATTAAAATCAATTGCATAATTTGATTAATCCCTTTTAGGCTTGAATTTAATTATTTGATTTCATGATTATTTAATCCTTTGATTTAATTTGATTTTGTCCACTTTGCTTGATAAATGTCCATTTGATTTGATTTTGATCCATTTTAATGCATTTTGATGAGATTTGGGGCAATTGGCCGAGATTTATAAATTTGATGTTTAAGATACACCTGGGCAAATTTAGGTGTCTACATAAATGTTGAGAATATCTCGGCCCAGATTCCTTCAGAGACCTTGCGCCCTTGGTCTTCCCTTTTTGGCATTAAACCGATTGGGGAATCCTCTTTCCCTCAGGTACGAAACATTTCTGTTCCTTCCAAAGGGAAGTTTACAATTGTTGTCCCTGACATGGTCATAGATTACAATATTTCCATAATGGCTCTCACTCCGATTGGAAAATTTACGGGGATTAGGCCTAATATTATGACGCAAGGAGGGCTAGTACATGGGGCCAAAGGCAATCCCAAACACCAAACCTACTTGCAGAATCACAACTCCAAAGCTCAAACAAAGAGGAGAGAAGGAATACATAAACTTTATATTATTTCATCAAACTTCATACATGCTGGGCTGTAAGGCCTTTCCAGTTACGACCAATTTATTCAAAATCTATTGTCTAACAGTCCTCATACATGCGCGAGCCACAATCTCAAGCTTCTTTCTTCCTAAATTCAGCTACCTATCTTCTACCCTAAACCTATGAACATAACATTACATTTATACAAGTCTATTGAAAAGGTCAGCCAAAAGATCCTCAAGATCCAACATAGGAGAAAGAAACGACCCAGATTTAGATCCACACGTTCCCCAATGAGCGATCCAAAATTAATACTGCGACCAAAATTAACTGCAGATGTCGGCCCAAAGATCCGACAAAACAAAACCCACTTGGTGAGACAGGAAACATGAAACCACCGAGAAAACAAAAACAACCACCGAGACTGTTCGGTGAAACCAGGCCAAGACTAGTAATCGAGTTCAACTGTGAATCGAGATAAGAACCTTCAACCGAGAACTCCAGAATAGTTATCAAGTAGTTTACCAAAAGTCTCCAGCAAGTTACCGATCTAAATAACAAACATATTTTTGGTTGACACATGATTGCTATGAACCCAAGATGCTCCTGCATCAGACACTTGGGGTTCAAAATCATGAGTGAGGTACAACCTGAGTTGAATCCAACTTAGATTGAGAAATCCATGTAGAGTCTTCAATCGGTCTGTTCTTCTACTTTACAACGTATTCCATGTAATCCTTTCCTCTTGCGCTTCTGCAAATTCTTTGTTCCAAAATATGCTCAACTTCTTCTATCTGTTTCTTAGGATAATACTCGAAACTGTCACTTCTTTATCAACTTCATGCTACTCATACAAATATGAAATATTGAATATAGGTAATATGTCCATGTCCTCAGGTAACTCTACTTCATAAGCATTTCCATTATCAAACTTTCTCAATATCTTACAAGGACTAAATTTCTTCATCTTCAATTTACCATAAGTTCCAACAAGAAATCTATCTTTCTTCAAATCAACCATCACTTCATCGCCAACCTCAAATTTCTTGTCTTCTTGATCTATTTGCACTATCCTTGTATTTCCGATTACTTTGCCCCAACTTATGTTTCACTTCCTCATGCAATGACTTCATAAACACAACAAATTATTCTCCTTCAATACTCCTCTTCTCTTCTCCAACAATATTTCTCGTCTGATATACCTCTCGGTTGTATGCCAGTAACAATCTAAAAAGGTGTCTTACCAGTACTCCTATTCACTGAATTATTAAATGTAAACTCTACTTGTGCTAACATCAAATCCCAATTACTCAGTTTGTCTCCAACTAAACATCTCAACATGTTAGCCAAACTTTTGTTTACAACCTTTGTTTGTCCATCAAACTGTAGATGAAATGTAGAACTATACTTCAACTCAGTGTCTAGCTTCTTCCAAAGAGTTTTCCAAAAATGGCCAACAAACTTACTATCTCGGTGATAGATGATACTCCTCGGCAATCCATGCAATCTGACAATATCCTTGAAGAGAAAATCTGCTATATGCACTGCATCTGATATTTTCCTACATGGTATGAAATGTGTCATCTTGGAAAATCTATCCACAACAACAAATATGAAACCATTATGTCTTGCTGTCCTTGTTAAGCCAAGAACAAAATCCATGCTGATATCACTCCAAGGTTTCTAAGGAACATAAATTGGTGTATACAATCCAGTATTCTAACTTACTCCTTTTGCAACTTGACAAAATCCAACACTCTTCACAAATTTCTGAACATCCTTATACAACTCAGGCCAAAAATACCTTTCCTTAAGTAAAATCAATGTCTTATCAATGCCAAAATGTCCAGCCCAACCACTACTATGCTTCTCCTTTATCAAATTGGTTCTCATTGATCCTCTCGGTATACACAACTGAATTCCTTTGAATAACATAAATTCTTGAATGAAATTGTCTTCAAACCTACTCGGTTGATTTGGAATAGGTGCTCTGCACATTCTCCACGACTTAGAAAAATCAGGGTCAGTTTCATATAAATTCTTCATATCATCAAAACCAAGAACCTCAATTCTCATTTTAGTCAGCAAAGATCTTCTTCTACTCAATGCATCAGCAACTCGGTTGGATACTCCACTCTTATGTTTTGTCACAAATGTGAAATTCTGCAAATACTCTACCCATTTCATGTCTTTGATTCAACTTGTTCTGACTACCCAAATAATGTAAAGCCTTACGATCAGTATACAACACAAATTTATCCAAGAATTTCTTCACAACCTCATTTATTAACCCCATAAAAGTACTCGATGCATTAGTTAAACCAAAAGGCATAACCAACTATTCATACAAACCTTCTTTTGTCTTGAAAGCATTCTTCTATTCATCACCTTCTCTGATTCTGATCTGATGATATCCACTCTTTTATCAATCTTGGTAAAATATTTTTCTCCACTCAAACAATCCTTTATATCATCCATTCTCGGTATAGGAAACCAATGCTTAAATGTTATCTTGTTTATAGCTCTTGAATCAGTACACATTCACCATTCTCCATTCTTTTTAGGTGCCAACATAGCTGGTACTACACACAGACTCAAACTTTCTCAGATCAAACCCTTCTGCAACAACTCATGAACTTGTCAGTTGAGTTCCCCATTCTCGGTTGGTGTTAATTGGTGTGGTGCCTTGTTCGAAAAACTAGCTCTAGGAATAAGATCCAAACAATGACTAATATTTCTCATTAGTGGCAAACTATTAGGTACTTTATCTGAAATAATCTCCTTGTACTTGGTGAGCAACTTCTCAACCTCTTCAGGAGCTTTATCTTCTATTTTCTCACGTGGTTTGTTAGGAATCAAAGCATAACATACATCATTTCTCTTCAAATACTTAACAAACTGTCTACCTTCCATCAAACAAACTTTCATAGATGTACATAACTACGTAATAGATTCTTCAACCAAAGGTAGCAAGATTTTCCTCTTGCATGTTGGAATTAATGGGAAGTGTGTACTGAGAGGGGAGGGGTGAATCAGTAGCTCTAAAACTTTTGTATCCTTTTATCAGTTAACCTTTGTGTAATCAATTGTTTATCCAACCATCTATTCTATACTATCTTGATGTAAGATATATCAATTCATAAACTTAACCGTACATGTGAACATTCATAGAAACATTCATGAAAGTAATTGACACATAACACAAGATATGATATCGCAGAAAACTCCTGTTAGGAAGTAAAAACTGCGGTGGGGATGACACCCACAAATTCTTCACTATCTGCAGATTGGAAGGGGCAGGTTAAGGCTTACAATTTGATCACTTCCGATGATCTACCTTGTTAAGAGTATCTGTGGAGACCTGTTAAAGTCTACATTGTTAAGAGCTTTTACAACATTGTTGAGTGTGCACTCGGTTAAGAGATTTACAATTGGATCGATAAATCCACCTTCCTTGAAAGAATTTTTACACTTTTCTTCACTTGTTAGAATGAGAGAAAATTATAGTTTGACCTGGTGTATGCAATCTCCTATTGTTGATTATAGATTCATTTAAGTTTACATGAATAAGTATATCACCTAATGTGATTGAATAATACCTCTGTTGCTCAGTAGCCTTTCTTCTTGGTTCTTGATAACCAAATTCACCTTTTGCTGTTATGGTTCTTGAAACTTTCAGTCTGATCCATGTATGTTCTCGTAGGCTTCATTCATCCTCATTTCTATATTCACATCATCTATAATGAATGATTGCATCATCTATTTATAAGATAGATTGACCTAATCAAGTTTCACGTAAAACAATGTTAACTCTAAGATCACAGGTTTACAACTTTACCTTGATCTCCTAGTATGTGTGTTTTAAATCAGTTAGACTGATTGAAACACTTACATTCATGTTTCTTGTCCCTAAAGAAATGGTTTTAAAAACAAATCAAGATTCTATAAATAGAATAAGAGTGTTTTATCTGACGTGGAAGTGAGATCCACTTTTTGCGGGCTTCAACTGACTTTTAGTATCTGTTGGTCGGTTATGCTCTGAAATTAGTTGACTGTCTTTCGGGTTCCTTGCTTGAACTATTTCTCGGGTTGCACTTTGACTATCTCTCAGGTTGCACTATATCCTGCATGTCAGGTTCCTCTTTTGGGTTCCTCTTTATCCTTTTGACTTTGCATTTTCGGTTTACACATAAAACTGTGTCATCGGTTTTCTTTGTACTTAGCTATTTTTGGTGATGTTTGATATCTGCATTTTCGGTTTGCTCTTTGTTCTGTCTTTTGGTGTATGTTTACCGAAAGTGTTCTTTGCATACTAATGGAAAAATAATGTCATCAATCTCCCCCTTTGACGTTAGTATCAAAAATTGATATGTGCAAAATACTAACAAAATGTTAAGTATGTACAACATATATAATTCTTAGTCATTTCATGACTCCCCCTATGTATATGCCGGTATATTATTATAACCCCCTTTTTTGTTCTTTTTCTATAGTACTGTATAGCTTCCCTATCTATACATATCATCATTTTCCATCTGTATGTACATATCATTATTTTTTCCCCTTTTTAATATTAAGGGAAAAGGTGTATACCTTATAAAAAATGTGAGTGTGAAGACCTCATGTCTTCCATCATCTTCTCCCATTGGTCCTTCAGTTTCTCCAGAGCCATGTGCTCGAGTGCGATATTTGAATGCATATCATAGATGATGTCTACTACAGACATCTCGGGGGTGGCTATCAGTTGTCTTGCTGAACTGATATGTTGTTGAAGCAGTGTGAGATTTGGTAGAAGTTGAGCCTGGAGCTCCGTGACCTCTTCCTTGAATTGTGTTTCTTCTTCACACAGTTCTTGCCTTAATCTTTTTATCTCAATAATTTTCTCATAATGCAACTTAATTGCATTGTCCTCAGTGGTTAAGCTTTTAGCACTATTAGCTAGATCGGAATCTAGCTTTGCTATGTTATCACTCTGCTCCTTAGTAAAATTGTCAAGTGTGCTTAATTGTTGAATCAAGGAAATAGCTTCAACAATAATAGGATCTAATTCACTTATGAATTCTGAAAGCTTTACCTTGTTTACTCCCACTTCTTGGCTGATCTTTTCAACAAGTTTGTGCTGGTACTTCTTCTTTGCTCTCTCCTCTATTGCCTTTTCTGCATCAATGTTCTGAGTTGTAATGACTTCTGTGAGAGTGGCTAGTTGATCAAGGATAGGTCTATTATGATCAACATCTACATCATGTACAATCTGACTCAAGATGACCGTATTTGTTTCTAGTACCATGGAGTCTCGATGTTGCTTTCTCAGCTTCTCTTGTAATGCCTTCCTCTAGAATATTTTTCCGTACTCTTTAAGTGCCTCATAGTCAAGTGTAGTTGGGTCACATTTGGGTATCTCAATGATTTCATCTAGAGTGACTTCCAACTTACTCTTCTTGGATTTCTTCTTTTTCTTCTTCTGTGTTTCACTTGAATGTAGGACCATAGCCAATTTCTCGGCTTTGTATGTTGTGCTAGATGAAGTGACTTGTGGTGTTGTCTCTTTTTGTTGTTGTGCTTCGGTGTCAGCTTGTCGGTTTTGAGTGGACATCTCCACATAAACCTTTACATTATCTATAGAAATTTGTTTGGTTATCTTAGGAGTGCCATCTTTTGGTTTATCTCCTTCATCGGTCTCCTTGTGTACTTCATCTGCCTTTTTCTGTGCATTCTTCTCGGTTGTGTCTCCATCTGTTTGCTTTGATTCTCCTTCTGTAACCTTGTCAGTTTCGGTTACAGATTTAGTGTCTCCGATGTCCTTCTGATCATCGGTGTTGTATTTCTTTCCTTCATCCCTTGCATCCTCGGGAATGCTTGAATATTTGTTAGGTGTTTTGTCTTTTTCTTGAAGTATATTGATGGCTTGCATCAATATTGACATGTTTCCTGGTATGTTCACCTGTGAAGTGTCCAATGTTGTGTCATGTTCGTCAGTCTTGTCCTTGATAACAGTGACATCTTCATCCTTCTATATTTCTCCTGCTGGATCATCGGTTATGTCAATGACTGTGTTGTCCATAATGTTGTCTATAGTGGTGTCCGACCATGACTCATCTGCAACATCCATATTCTTGTTGCTAGTTGTGTCTAGTTCTTCTTTATCTACCTCAACTGATGTGTCATCTTCTGCATCTTTGATTATTATTTGTTCTTGAGTTGCCTGATTTTCATCTTTCTGTTGTTGGCCTTTTTCAGGAATTGTTTCCTCAATAGGTTTATTGAGTATTTTACTCCACTTTTTGTGACTTTCTTTTTCAAGCTCTATAAGCTTCCCTTCAAGAACTTTGTAGGCTCTCAACTTGGGTGAGAACTCCTTTTTGTGTTTCTCCATCATCTCATCAATTTTTTCTCTCTTGGATTCAGGAGGCATAAGAGAAACAAGTACTCTTTCCCTTATCTCCTTCTTTTTCTTTAATGTATATGACCATCTGGAATATAATCTGCTCATGAGTTCCTTCGGTACTATATTACCTTCAAATTGTATGTGTACGTACTTGAATTTGTACATCTTTGCAATGATGACATCTTCAACTTTGTTTTGATCTTCTGGATCTTGTTTTAGCCATCTTATGATCTTAGAGTCTGTGATAGATCCCGAATTTTCAATAAATTTGCATACCTCATCAATGGTTTCTCCGAGTTGATCAGATGGTGAGGTTGCCCCTAGGTGAGAAGATGTACAGTGATGATATCCTTTATGTAGCATTGATAAATTTGATGAATTAGATATTTGAGGACATTGATTAGGACTTTTATGATATAATCATGATTAACTTCCACCCCCTTCACTTGGAAAGATACTTAAAACAATGCAATTAATCTATCATGAAAATGCAATGCAACTAATTGTCCTTGAGGTTTGCGAGAGAAATGCAAACAGAGATATATTTTCATCATTGAGCGTTGTGGAACTAGGAGGCGATACAATCCTTACTGGTGCCATCGCGACCATAAGAATATGAATATGACTTTCATCTCATTTGGTAACCCCTGCAAAATCGAGTACAACCCTCACTAGTTGAATGACTAACTATGGGAGTATGAATACCGATTTAATTGGATTCAATGTTGCAAGTGGATGTTGGTATTAAGATATTGAAAATCTAAATAGCCAAGGTATCCTTTTGCGTAAACAAACAAAAGTTAACCCTCCTTATATGAATGTCCTCGATGGTTCTTTTATGACCATGTCCTTAGACGAATTCACACAAGTTAAAAGATCTTCCTCAAAACAGTCACACAAACATCATGTCTTCATCATCGCCAATCTAGTCGAAACATCACTGATTAGCTAAAAAGAACATGACTCGAAAAAGTCAATGAAAAACTCAAAAAATTCCAAGTGTTTTGAAATGTATCAAGATTTTAAAAAAGAATTCTAAACCTTCTAATCACTTAGGGTGTTGTCAATTTTCAATCCGGATAAAATAAGTCAATGAAACTCAAAGATCATGTTGTAGGATCAAACTGTTTAGGGTTGAACAATGATATCCATCAAAGGTTCCAAAATATCTCTCCTTTGAAATTCTGAAAATCCGCTTATGATGTGTGACCAAGATGTAGCACTCTTGAATCTGCTTGTATCAAAACCAATAATTTTCCCCCAAGTGATACGTGAAACCATGTGTAAATCTTGGGCAAATGAAACCTCGAATGCAACAATGCAGCTCAAAGACTTTATGCAAGTTTTTTGGATTTTTAGATTTTTAGAGATTTTTAGAGATTTTTAAATTTTACCATCTCTCAAACATGATCACATTGGTTTTCCCCCAATGTCTAGCAAGGTATAGGACATGAAACATGGATTTGGAAGCTGATGGATTAGAAAGAAAAAGGTCATGATGGATGAAACGTGCGAATGTGACTCGTAGGACCATCTCCTCAAGATTACCCAAGCTAAGGAAAAAAGATATAGCAATGCAAAACATGTTTTTGGATAAGTAGTGGAAGCCAATGATGCAGTTCTAGATAGCATATAGGATAATGACCTGATGTCATGAAAGTGGGTAGTCCGAAAGAGTGGACATGTCAAGAGGTTTTTGATAACAAGTTTTGCACTTTTTGTTCTTCATTTTCGATCAAGACCAATGGATCAATTTGGGTAAAATGTGGATAAGATAGCACAATCAAGATAAAGGGATGATGGAGGCTATGAGGGGATGATTTGGGATTATGGAAAGACTACATATGAATAATGAAGGTGGATTTGGGAAAAGCAAGATCATGATAGGGTAGCATGGCTGCAACAGGTAAATAAGCTGATGGAAAGGATAATGGCGTCAAGATATTTGATGCTCATGGATGTGTTAAACCTTGTCAAGACCAAAGGTAAAAGAGGGAATATGGATGCAAGTGAGATAAATGATAGGAAGATGGAGGATAGCGTGGATGAAACTTGCCCCCAAGTGTAGAGTGCAAGAGGAAGGAACTACGCATGACGCCTGTTTGCCAGGTTTTCATCATGGTACTTGTCCAAGGCGCCACAAGAAGTGGTTTTCACCATAAGATGGATTGATTTCTCTTTAGTTTTGCTACCAAGGTGCCTATTTTACCAGATTTTCACCAAGGCACTTTTCTCTCTCTCTCTTTTTTTTTTTATAATTTTTTTTTTTTTTTTTTTTTTGTATTTTTCAATATGTCCCCAACATTTGGCTCTTTGGATAATGCTCCTCTGAAAGATATGCTATAATAAACCATGGCGATGGCTAGGATGCTCAAAGATATTGATAAGGTGATGGCAAATGATAGATATGGAAGATAAGGGTAGATGGTGGTGAACGTTTTCTGCCATAGATTGGATAAGAGGGATGGAAAGATGGAAAGTGTGTGTTGGATAATGAATGTGAGGATAAGAAGAAGGTATGTAGTGGATGGAAATGTTGGCAAGATCAACTTCGACACACACTTTGAAGGGTGGTGGAATGATGGAGGAACAATGGATGAAGGAGGTAAGGATGTATTTGAGGTAGTGGATTTTGGGATGTATGAACCCAAAGTAGTCTTGGAATGTGGAAAATGTTTGGAAGGAGATGGAATGGAAGCCTTTGGAAGCTTGAATGTCAACTTTGATTTTTCTTTTGTGTGCAAGTCTTTCAAAAGTGACTTGGGAATCCACATAGTCTTTGATTTTTCTTTCTTTTGTGATTCTTTTGAATGCATTTCTTTAATGAGGGATTTAGGAACCCATATTTTCTTTGATTTTTCTTTTTGCTTGGTGGACCTTTGTGGTCTTTTGGATAATTCTTTTTTCTTTTCATTCACATGTCGATTAGATGGGACATGGTGATCTTTACACACATGTGGATTCTTGGATTTTTTCTTTTTATGTTGCACATCCAAATTGATTCCAAAAGACTTAGGAATTTTAGGTGAAGAGGAAGAATATGAAGGGTTCATATGGATGGGTGTTTGGAAATTATTCAAGTATGTGTGCCTTCATTGATCTTGATACATGGTAGGGTAGATGGATGGTGAACTAGAAATGGTAGGCGTGGTTGATGGAGGAATATATGGACCCAATATGAATGGAATGGATGAACACTTTAGCTTTGGGACATAGGAACCCAAAATGGATTTGGAGGATGGTAAAGGCATGTGGTTGCATTTGAATGCTGGAAGATAAGGCATGAAAGGGATATCAATATCTTTGGCATGAGTTATATTTCCAAGGCTCTCATGTTTAAGATTTATCTTTATACCAATAGGCTCATGAGTAGCTTTCATAGGAGCAACTTTGATAGGATCAACTGAAGCTTGAAGGGATTTATTATCATGCAAGGGATTTGGAAGAATGATGGTTTCTTAAGGAGAATATGGAGGAATATGACAAGGAGTTGATGGGATATTTTGACCTTGAAAAAGATCTTCAGATGGTGTAGAGAGGCTTCTTTTCTCTTGATTTTCAATATGTTCATTGGAAATGGTGGAAGAGATATCTTGATCTTGCTTGGGAAGTGGACTAGATATGGAGCTTGGAAGGACACTTTGTTCATGAAATGGAAGGATATCAGATTGGAAGACATGAAAGGGTGCAAGGGGATCATCACAAGCTTCTATGGACATGGGACCTTCATCAAATATGGGAGGGAATTGGATAACATCTTGATCTTGATCTTTATTGATACTTGTTTCTTTTATCTTTGAATTATCCTCTTGAAATGGAGCCACTTCTAAGGACAAGGTAGATGCTTGGATATGCGTGGGGAATGTTTGGAAGAATGATGGAGAATCCTTTTGAATAGGCATTGAAGCACATGAAGCTTTGGGGTCCAAGATCTTTGAAGCATGGAAACGATATGCAGCAAGATGTAAGCTAGCTTGGGTTTCTTTTAGAGGTAGCCCTTGAGGGTAGACATAGTAAATGTGAAAAGTATCATCATTAGGCTTGCTCTTTGGTGGAGGAATTTTGGATAATTGTGAAGCTTTGTGAGATGGACAAAGGATGAAAGGAGTAAAGGCTATGGGAGAAACCTTGCTAGATAGATATTTTTATATTAGATCTTTCTTGAGAAGGGTACCTTTCACTTCATTCTCTTGATCACAAATAGGGTGGTCATGACATTTCTGTTGATCCAAAATAGGTGTGTTGCTCTCAAATTCCTCTTTGTTTGGAGAAGATGAAGATATAGATGGCTCATCATCATAAAGAGAAGGAAAAATTGATCGTAATGATGGTGCGTTAAATGTTGTATCCTTTTGTTTTTTCTTATTCTTCCTCAAGTTTGATGTGTCATAGTTATGAGGAAGCTTAGCTCCTGATTAAGCAAAATATGCTTCTTTATCCCTCTTCAAAATTATGTGCATTGTTTCCATAAACCTAGGATCTTGGGATGCCTCCAATATTTCATCTTCAGTTACTTCATCGTATGGAGTCCCATAGAGATTTTGATCTTGATTTTTCATAGGCTCGATTCGTCTTTCAAATAGATTCATCATTATAGATGTTTGAAGGAATATGATCTATTTGTTGAACTAGATAGAAATAACTCCGAAAAGGGTATCCAAATATGATTTCAAAATCTTTCCAAACCCTCGGGAAATGCCCCCTATTTTCCCTTCTTTGTTTCTGGGGGGCACTTTCCTGTGTGTAGGCGGCCTTTAAATTGTTGATACGTGGTCACTAGAATTCTTGTACGTGGCACTCTGCAGTTCGTAGGTGGCGTTTGCCTGTTGATAGGCGGTTTTAAACTTTTGACACGCGACACTTTTCAGTGGCTTGCACAGCTGTTTACAATTTACAAGCGGTGTTTTAAAAGTTACAGGCGGCCCAGGATTGTTTGTAAGCGGCTCTGAATTGTTGGTACGCGGCTCTTTACTGAGCAAAGTTGAAATTGTCAATTTTTTTTGTTATTTTTTGGATTTAAAATTTTAAAAGTTTTGATTAGACTTGTCAAAAAAGAATCTTGTGTGAAAAAAGAGTACAAGCTCAACACACACATTAAAATTGTACCATATCCCTAAAACAACACTAAAGTGTATGTTCTCGGATGTTTTTACGGGTATGCACAAGAATTTCTTCCAAACAATCTACCTTAGAGTCAAACAATTTTGGCTTTTAACAATGGCTCTAAAAAGGTAGGTTTGCTATTTAACAAGGTTTTAATTCACCTCCATTCTAAATCTTTCCAAGTTCCTTTACCCCCTTGCGGGCTTCCCACACACACAAAAGTATGATTTTGTGCAATCCCAAAGGACTAATCGAGGAGGTGAGGATGACTTGCACAAGGTTTAGTCACTTTCTGATTAAGGTAAAGTGCATTTTTTTTTATAGTGGGTTGGATGATATCGCAGAAAAAGCGATTGTCTCACACTTTGGGTCGTTCCCTCTCACCGTCCTCGTAAGGAAAATCTCGGGAGGCAGGTCCTCTAAAGCTCTATTTTATCTAGCATGTATATGGAAAGTGAAAATTGAACTTAGTCTAACAAGTTTGGGAATTTGATTCACTCTAACAGTGAAGAGCATATCCCTATTGTCTTCCTTTGTTCCAAACACCTCAAGCAATATTTGTTCTTTTTCAACCCCTTGACAAGGAGGTTCTTAAAAGTGAAATGTGTGGTTCAATTCCTTATCTTTTTCTTTGCACTAAATTGAATTTGCACGTTTGGATTTTTGATTCACTTTGAAAAGTGAAGCGCATATGCCTAATGCTTGTTCAATTTAGACAATTAGAAGAATTTTCCTAATTATGCTAGATTTAAAAGAAAGCCACAATTTAATCAATGCAAGCTTGACAAGATAAGTACCTCATTTTCGAAGCTAGCAAAGGCTAGGTGCATTTTTGATTGATTTTGCTTATTTCAACTCACCTAGTGGCGATCGTTCCCACTTTGACTCCTCAAACAAGTTAGTCAACACAATCGAAACAAAGTGAAGAAAAACTTGGAAATTAAATTGACGATTTCCCTCCTAAAAGCTCTTTTAATCAAATTTTGTCAAATCAAAGCTTAAAGAACTAAGAATGAAAATCAATCAAACAGTAGGAAATTTTTCTCTATAAGAAAAAAACACTTTAATATAGTGATCATAAAGGTGTTCTTCTTGTAAGTTCTCTAAAATATTAGATGCATGTATTTGCTTATCATGTTTAGTTTTAATCCTTACCTCTTTGCTAGGCCTTGTGACTCGCTTCTCTGGTTTCTGCACTTTCAGATGATTTTTCATCAGTAGCAATGAAAAACATAGAGGATTAAAATAGTGAGCAAATCATCAAAAATTTGATTTAAAGCAAAAAGATCTACGCGACATTTAACATCTAATACGCGGCTTTTAACTGTTACTAAGCGTAAATAAAAACTTTGAAAGCTGCTTTTAAATCTTAATAGGCAGCTCTGGAAATTCCACAGGCAGCACAGAACGTGCAAAGTGTGGTCAAAAATTGCTAGTACGCGGCTCTTGGAAGTTCATAGGTGGTCTTTAGTGTCTGACAGGTGGTGCTTTACAGATCCAGGCGACACACTTTATCCCACAGGTGGCCTAAGAATGAAAGACAGAGAAGAAAGAAATTCTGTACGCGGCCCTTTACTGCTCACAAGCGGCTCTGAATGCTTTGTAGGCGGCTCTTCTCCTATTTTCTGCAAAATAACAAGAAAAATGATGCAAAACACAAAATTTTAAAATAAAAATGTTAGAAATGAGGCCTAAAGCCCCACAGTGGGCGCCATTTGTGTGTGTGAGATTACACCTTCATGAAATTAGGATCAATAACAACTCTATGAAAAGAAAATACAATTTAATCAAAGAATTGAAGTTAAATCCATGACATCTCATGGTTCTCTATCTAAGCTTTGTTAAGAGAGCTCTCAGCCTTAATCTCTCTCAAGGACAATCCTAGAATGAGAAAAATTGAT
>MU225706.1:547749-580383 GCA_018584345.1 Thuja plicata
TCAATCATTTAATTAATTTAGCAATGTAAGGGTGAATGGGTTGGATTTGATTTTTGATTTAAACTATACAATTAATTGATTAAAATCAATTGCATAATTTGATTAATCCCTTTTAGGCTTGAATTTATTTATTTGATTTCATGATTATTTAATCCTTTGATTTAATGTGATTTTTGTCCACTTTGCTTGATAAATGTCAATTTGATTTGATTTCGATCCATTTTAATGCATTTTGATGAGATTTGGGGCAATTGGCTGAGATTTATAAATTTGATGTTTAAGATACACCTGGTCAAATTTAGGTGTCTACATAAATGTTGAGAATATCTCAGCCCAAATTCCTTCAGAGACCTCGCGCCCCTGGTCTTCCCTTTTTGGCGTTAAACCGAGTGGGGAATCCTCTTTCCCTCAGGTACGAAACATTTCTGTTCCTTCCAAAGGGAAGTTTGCAATTGTTGTCCCCGACATGGTCATTGATTACAACATTTCCATAATGGCTCTCACTCTGATCAAAAAATCTATGGGGCTTAGGCCTAATATTATGATGGAAGGAGGGCTAGTACATGGGGCCAAAGGCAATCCCAAACACCAAACCTACTTGCAAAATCACAACTCCAAAGCTCAAACAAAGAGGAGAGAAGGAATACATAAACTTTATATTATTTCATCAAACTTCATACATGCCGGACTGTAAGGCATTTTCGGTTACGACCAATTTATTCAAAATCTATCGTCTAACAGTGCTCATACATGCGCGATCCACAATCTCAAGCTTCTTTCTTCCTAAATTCCACTACCTATCTTCTACCCTAAACTTATGAACATAACATTATATTTATACAAGTCTATTGAAAAGGTCGGCCAAAAGATCCTCAAGATCCAACATAGGAGAAAGCAATGACCCAGATTTAGGTCCACACATTCCCAAATGAGCGATCCAACATTAATACTGTGACCAAAATTAACTATAGATGTCGGCCCAAAGATCTAACAAAAAAAAACCCTCTCGGTGAGACAGGAAACATGAAACCACTGAGAAAACAAAAACAACCACCGAAACGGTTCGATGAAACCAGGCCAAGACTAGTAATCGAGTTCGACGGTGAACCGAGATAAGAACCTTCAACTGAGAACTCTAGAATAGTTATCGAGCAATTTACCGAAAGTCTCCAACAAGTTACCGATCTCAAAAACAAACATATTTTTGGTTGACACATGATTGCTATGAACCCAAGATGCTCCTGCATCAGACACTTGGGGTTCAAAATCATGAGTGAGGTACAACCTGAGCTGAATCCAACTTAGATTGAAAAATCTATGTAGAATCTTCAACTGGTCTGTTCTTCTACTTTACAAAGTACTCCATGTAATCCTTTCCTCTTGTGCTTCTGCCAATTCTTTGTTCAAAAATCTGCTCAACTTCTTCTATCTATTTCTTAGGATAATCACTCAGAATTGTCACTTCTTCATCAGGTTCATGATACTCATACAAATATGAAATATTGAATATGGGTAATATGTCCATGTCATTAGGTAACTCTACTTCATAAGCATTTCCACTATCAAACTTTCTCAATATTTTACAAGGACTAAATTTCTTCATCTTCAATTTACCATAAGTTCCAACAAGAAATCTGTCTTTCTTCAAATCAACCATCACTTCATCGCCAACCTCAAAGTTCTTATGTCTTCTTGATCTATTTGCACTATCCTTGTATTTCCCATTACTTTGCTCCAACTTATGTTTCACTTCCTCATGCAATGACTTCATAAACGCAACAAATTCTTCTCCTTCAACACTCCTCTTCTCTTCTCCAGCAATATTTCTCAAGTCTGATATACCTCTCGGTTGTATGCCAGTAACAATCTAAAAAGGTGTCTAACCAGTACTCCTATTCACTGAATTATTATATGTAAACTCTACTTGTGCTAACATCAAATCCCAATTACTTAGTTTGTCTCCAACTAAACATCTCAACAGGTTAGCAGAACTTATGTTTACAACCTTTGTTTGTCCATCAAACTATGGATGAAATGTAGAACTATACTTCAACTCAGTGTCTAGCTTCTTCCAAAGAGTTTTCCAAAAATGGCCAACAAACTTACTATCTCGGTCATAGATGATACTCCTTGGTAATCCATGCAATCGGACAATATCCTTGAAGAGAAAATCTGCTATATGCACTGCATCTGATATTTTCCTACATGGTATGAAATGTGTCATCTTGGAAAATCTATCCACAATAACAAATATGAAACCATTACGTCTTGCTGTCCTTGTTAAGCCAAGAACAAAATCCATGCTGATATCACTCCAAGGTTTCTAAGGAACATAAATTGGTGTATACAATCCAGTATTCTAACTTACTCCTTTTGCAACTTGACAAACTCCACAACTCTTCACAAATTTCTGAACATCCTTATACAACTCAGGCCAAAAATACCTTTCCTTAAGTAAACTCAATGTCTTATCAATGCCAAAATGTCCAACCCAACCACTACTATGCTTCTCCTTTATCAAATTGGTTCTCATTGATCCTCTCGGTATACACAACTGAATTCCTTTGAACAACATATATTCTTGAATGAAATAGTCTTCAAACCTACTCAGTTGATTTGGAATAGGTGCTCTGCACATTGTCCATGACTTAGAAAAATCAGGGTCAGTTTCATATAAATTCTTCATATCATCAAAACCAAGAACCTCAACTCTCATTTTAGTCAGCAAAGATCTTCTTCTACTCAATGCATCAACAACTCGGTTGGATACTCCATTCTTATGTTTTATCACAAATGTGAAATTCTACAAATACTCTACCCATTTCATGTCTTTGATTCAACTTGTTCTGACTACCCAAATACTGTAAAGCGTTACGATTAGTATACAACACAAATTTATCCAAGAATTTCTTCAAAAACTCATTTATTAACCCCATAAAAGTACTCAGTGCATTAGTTAAACCAAAAGGCATAACCAACCATTCATACAGACCTTCTTTTGTCTTGAAAGCATTCTTTTATTCATCACCTTCTCTGATTCTGATATGATGATATCCACTCTTTTATCAATCTTGGTAAAATATTTTTCTCCACTGAAACAATCCATTATATCATCCATTCTCGGTATAGGAAACCGATGCTTAAATGTTATCTTGTTTATAGCTCTTGAATCAGTACACATTCACCATTCTCCATTCTTCTTAGGTGCCAAGATAGCTGGTACTACACACAGACTCAAAATTTCTCTGATCAAACCCTTCTGCAACAACTCATGAACTTGTTAGTTGAGTTCCCCATTCTCGGTTGGTGTTAATTGGTGTGGTTCCTTGTTCGACAAACTAGCTCTAGGAATCAGATCCATACAATGACTAATATTTCTCATTGGTGGAAAACCATTAGGTACATTATCTGAAATGATCTCCTTGTACTCGGTGAGCAACTTCTCAACCTCTTCAGGAGCTTTATCTTCTATTTTCTCACTTGGTTTATTTGGAATCAAAGCATAACATACATCATTTCTCTTCAAATACTTAACAAAATGTCTACCTTCCATCAAACAAACATTCACAGATGTACATATCTCCCCAATAGATTCTTCAACCAAAGGTAGCAAGATTTGCCTCTTGCATGTTGGAATTAATGGGAAGTGTGTATTGAGAGGGGAGGGGTGAATCAGTACCTCTAAAACTTTTGTATCCTTTTATCAATTAACCTTTGTGTAATCAATTATTTATCCAACCATCTATTCTATACCATCTTGATGTAAGATATATTAATTCATAAACTTAACCATACATGTGAACATTCATAGAAAAATTCATGAAAGTAATTGACACATAACACAAGATATGATATCGCAGAAAACTCCTGTTAGGAATTAAAAACTGCGGTGGGGTTGACACCCACAAATTCTTCACTATCTACAAATTGAAAGGGGCCTGTTAAGGCTTACAATTTGATCACTTCTGATGATCTAACCTGTTAAGAGTATCTGTGGAGAGCTGTTAAAGTCTACTTTGTTAAGAGATTTTTCAACACTGTTGAGTGTGCACTCGGTTAAGAGATTTACAATTGGATGGATAAATCTACCTTCCTGGAAAGGATTTTTACACTTTGCTTCACTTGTTAGAATGAGAGAAAATTACAGTTTGACCTGGTATATGCAATCTCCTATAGCTGATTATAGATTCATTTAAGTTTACATGAATAAGTATATCACCGAATGTGATTGAATAATACCTCTATTGCTCAGTAGCCTCTGTTCTTGGTTCTTGATAACCAAATTCACCTTTTGTTGTTCTAGTTCTTTAAACTTTTAGTCTGATCCATAGATGTGCTCATAGGGTTCATTCATCCTCATTTCTATATTCACATAATCTATAATGAATGATTGCATCATCTATTTATAAGATAGATTGACCTAATCAAGTTTCACGTAAAACAATATTAACTCTAAGATCACAGGTTTACAACTTTACCTTGATCTCCTAGTCTGTGTGTTCTAAATCAGTTAGACTGATTGAAACACTTACATTCATGTTTCTTGTCCCTAAAGAAATGGTTTTAAAAACAAATCAAGATTCTATAAATAGAATAAGAGTGTTTTATCTGACGTGGAAGTCAGATCCACTTTTTGCGGGCTTCAACTGACTTTCAGTTTCTGTCAGTCGCTTATGCTCTGAAATTAGTTGACTGTCTTTTGGGTTCCTTTCTTGAACTATTTCGTGGGTTGCACTTTGACTATCTCTCGGGTTGCACTATATCCTGCACGTCAGGTTCCTCTATCGGGTTCCTCTTTATCCTTCTAACTTTGCATTTTCGGTGTACACACAAAACTGTGTCCTCAGTTTTCTTTGTACTTAGCAGTTTTTGGTGATCTTTGATATCTGCATTTTCGGTTTGCTCTTTGTTCTGTCTTTCGGTGTATATTTACCGAAAGTGTTCTTTGCATACTAATGGAAAAATAATGTCATCAATCTCCCCCTTTGACGTTAGTATAAAAAATTGATGTGCAAAATACTAACAAAATGTTAAGTATGTACAACATATATAATTCTTAGTCATTTCATGACTCACACTATGTATATGCTAGTATATCATTATAATCCCCTTTTTTGTTCTTTTTCCGTAGTACTGTATAGCTTCCCTATCTATACATATCATCATTTTCCATTTGTATGTACATTTCATTATTTTTCCCCCTTTTTGATATTAAGGGAAAAGGTGTATACCTTATACAAAATGTGAGAGGTGAAGACCTCATGTCTTCCATCATCTTCTCTCATTGGTCCTTCAGTTTCTCTAGAGCCATGTGCTCGAGTGCGATCTTTGAATGCATATAATAGATGATGTATGCTACAAACATCTCGGGGGTGGCTATCAATTGTCTTGCTAAACTGATATGCTGTTGAAGCATTGTGAGATTTGGTAGAAGTTGAGCCTGGAGCTCGGTGACCTCTTCCTTGAATTGTGTTTCTGCTTCACACAGTTCTTGCCTTAATCTTTTTATCTCAATAATTTTCTCATAATGCAACTTAATTGCATTGTCCTCAGTGGTTAAGATTTTAGCACTATTAGCTAGATCGGAATATAGCTTTGCTATGTTATCACTCTGCTCCTTAGTAAATTTGTCAAGTGTGCTTAATTATTTAATCAAGGAAATAAATTTAGCAATAATAGGATCAAATTCACTTATGAATTATGAAAGCTTTACCTTGTTTACTCCCACTTCTTGGCTGATCTTTTCAACAAGTTTGTGCTGGTACTTCTGCTTTTTTCTCTCCTCTATTGCCTTTTCTGCATCAATGTTTTGAGTTGTAATGACTTCTGTGAGAGTGGCTAGTTGATCAAGGATAGCTCTATTATGATCAACATCTACATCAGGTACAATCTGACTCAAGCTGTGCCTATTTGTTTCTAGTACCATGGAGTCTCGATGTTGCTTTCTCAACTTCTCCTGTAATGCCTTCCTCTAGCATATTTCACCGTACTCTTTAAGTGCGTTATAGTCAAGTGTAGTTGGGTCACATTTGGGTATCTCAATGATTTCGTCTAGAGTGACTTCCAACTTACTCTTCTTGGATTTCTTCATCATCATCTTCTTCTTCTTCTTCTTCTTCTTCTTCTGTGTTTCACTTGAATGTAGGACCATAGCCAATTTCTCAGCTTTGTCTGTTGTGCTAGATGAAGTGACTTGTGGTGTTGCCTCTTTTTGCTGTTGTGCTTCAGTGTCAGCTTGTCAGTTTTGAGTGGACATCTCCACATAAACCTGTACATTATCTGTAGCAATTTGTTTGGTTATCTCAGGAGTGCCATATTTTGGTTTATCTCCTTCATCGGTCTCCTTGTGTACTTCATCTACCTTTTTCTATGCATTCTTCTCGGTTGTGTCTCCATCTGTTTGCTTTGATTCTCCTTTTGTAACCTTGTCAGTCTCAATTATAGATAGAGTGTCTTTGATGTCCTTCTGATCATCGGTGTTGTCTTTCTTTCCTTCATCCCCTGTATCCTCGAGAATGCTTGAATATTTGTAAGGTGTTTTGTCTTTTTCTTGAAGTATATTGATGGCTTGCATCAATATTGGCATGTTTCCTGGTATGTTCACCTGCGAAGTGTCCAATGTTGTGTCATGTTCATTGGTCTTGTCCTTGTTAACAGTGACATCTTCATCCTTCTGTATTTCTCCTGCTGGATCATTGGTTATGTCAATGACTGTGTTGTCCACAATATTGTCTATAGTGGTGTCCGACCATGACTCATCTACAACATCCATATTCTTGTTGTCGGTTGTGTCCAGTTCTTCTTTATCTAACTCAACGGATGTGTCCTCTTCTACATCTTTGATTATTATTTGTTATTGAGTTGCCTGATTTTCATCTTTATGTTTTTGGCCTTTTTTAGGACTTACTTCCTCAATAGGTCTATTGAGTATTTTACTCCAATTTTTGTGACTTTCTTTTTCAAGCTTTATAAGCTTCCCTTCAAGAAATTTGTAGGCTCTCAACTTGGGTGAGAACTCCTTTTTATGTTTCTTCATCATCTCATCAATTTCTTCTCTCTTGGATTCAGGAGGCATAAGAGAAACAAGTACTCTTTCCCTTATCTCCTTCTCATTCTTTAAGACATATGACCATCTGGAATATAATCTGTTCATGAGTTCCTTTGGTACTATATTACCTTCAAATTGTATGTGTACATACTTGAATTTGTACATCTTTGCAATGATGGCATCTTTAACTTTGTTTTGATCTTCTGGATCTAGTTTTAGCCATCTTATGATTTTAGAATCTGTGATAGATCCTAAATTTTCAATAAATTTGCATACCTCATCAATGGTTTCTAGAACCTTAATCTTTTCTGCTTGTACACCTTCATCTTGTTCGGTGTCCTCAATATCTTCCTTAGACCTGATTAGCTTCCTTATTCTTTTGGTTGGCCCTCTTTTATGTGTGGCCAGTTTCCTCTTGTAGGTTCTTACTTGTCCTGTCTTCAAGGGTGAAGGACTTGAGTCCTTAGCTGTTTGGCTTCTTGTTCTTGAAGCAGCTGTGGTCCTTGGCTTCTTAGCTGGTGGAGGGGGTGGTGAATCTGACTCTATGGCCTCAGAGTCATTCTTTTTTGCAGCTTCACCGATGGGTGACTGTCCTTCGGTCTCTTCCTCATTTTTAGCTTCTTCTCCCTATTCGGTTTCTTCTTCTTTTATCGACAATATTTTCTTTAGATTCTTGACCATTTGATCCTTTTTCCTGTCAATATGCTTTACAACCAAGCCAGATTTGATTTCTTGCTTTGGCCTCTTCATATGTTCTGAACTTTGGTTGTTTCTTGTCCAAGGGTTCATTTATCAATGCATCGATTGCATTAGATGCTTGATCAATATTAACCCCATAATCTAATGGTTGTAACCATATTGTCCTTGGTACAACATGCTTGATGTATGTATGGTCTGTGTCAACCATAAAACATATTTCATTTTTGAATTTCTCAATAAGTCGCCCAAGGATCCTTACCCTTTTCTGCATTCGGTCCTTGAATCCTAAAAAGTACTCATCCATGACTGTTTCAAAGTTGTCTCCCAGTGAACTTATGCATTCACTAATCTGCATGGTGACTGATCTTGTGGTTTCCCATTTTACATCTCCTACTACTGGAAATGATTCTTGGATGTAAAAGAAAATGCACATAATAAGTGAGCCAAACTTACATGTATTTGTCTTTGCATTTCTAATTGTTCTCAAGTTTTCTTCTAACTGGTTCAGTAGAAGTTCAGAAAGATCCAATTGAGTTTCTTTCTTTACAATCTTGTAGACTATATCCACTGCTCTAGATGCTATGATGTTCATCCTACTATCTTGGAAGAATTTGTAGCCTAGGACACATGCTCCAATTTTTTTTTTATCATCGGTAATAGTGAATACCTTCAGTCCTCTGCCATCACACTTGGCTCCTGTGTTCTTGTCAATCTTATCCTTGGGTGGGTGTTTCAATGCCTTTACCTTATCGGTTACAGGTAACCGGTGAATACATGAATAACATCTCAAGTTATCATTTTAGGCTCATCCAACCATAGTTTGTGATTGTGAATTCTACTTAGTACTAACCAAATCCACTTGATTTTGAATACCTTTGGGAAAAATAGGGCATTAGTGAGCCCTTTCAACTCTATGTGTTTGTGTTCATCTTTTATGGATCCATCCTCTTTACATAGCTTCTTGAAATCTTGTTCCACCTCTAAATCACCAATTTCTGCAATCTTGCAGTGGATGTATGCTCGCACATCTTCGACGAGAAAAACCCTATATGGTATTCGCGAGAATGCTCCAGCATTGTCGGGTTGTGATGCAACCTCAGGAAAAATCTTGTAATGTGGTTCCTCACATACAAAATTCTTGATGAGTTTAACCTCATCCTTCTTGATGTTCTTTAATTTGGTGGTTCTTGAATTCATGACCATTGTTTCAGATTTAGGGCTTTCTGAAAAATGCATAAAGCAGAGTTGTTGGTTATTGTAGGAACTTACTGTTTACTCCTGTAGTGGTCACTGATCTGTTGGACTGCTCTAGGTTGAGTTGAAGTCGCTCTGTTGATTGCTCAAGTTTTCCTCTTGTCGCTATGCTCTCGTCGTTGGTGAATAATAAAACCCTTTTGTCACCCTTTTATAGATGTTTGCCCTAAAAGCAAGTCATTAATACTTGTAACCACCTAAATTTGGTCTGTTCCAACTATGGACCCTATTTGGCCTAAGTATGATCATACCCTCGATTATGTCCAAACGACCTTGTTACTACTTGGTATAAATTCTTCAAATCTATTTAATGTCCTAAGTGATTTTTATCACTAATTTATATTAACTATTATAGCCATATAATTCAAATCAATCCAAACCAATAAAAAACAAACCAAATTCAAAACATGGCTATAGTATTTAATCATAAAGGAATTAAATAAAATCCTAAATCGATTGTTCACTTGCAAAAAGAACCAATCCCCTAGCCTAATTAATTTAATTAAATTGGCTACAGTCCTATTGATTATTAAAAAGCATTTAAAAGCTTAAATAATTGATATTCCTATTTTTGAATGAATTAAATAAGTTTAATTTATTTCATTAATATTCCTCTTAACCCCAACCTAACCCACCTCAACCACTTTGACTTTGGGTTCAAACTCATCCCAACCTTGCTAATCTAATCCTAATTCTAAATTCTACCCTAACCCACCTCCTAATGTTGTCACATTCTATTAAGGAATGATTAACAACTCCACCCAGTTGAGAAAGTCAACTTTCTCAAGCTTGACTCTCTCTAAATCAAATTGAATCAAATTCAAATCAAATCAAATCAAAATCAAATCAAATCAGGATCAAGATCAAATCAAATCAAATCAAGATCAAAATGAAATCAGATCAAATCAAATCAAATCAAATCAAATAATTTGGTAGCTCAAATCACTCCTAATTTCTTCTATAAATAGAATGAGTTTTAAGCTCAAATGACCCTTGTCTTGCCCTTGATTTTTGGATTGTGGAAGGCCCTTTCTCTTACCTTGTTTTAGGCCCTCATTTTTTTAGAGTTAAAATTGCATTGGTATGCTATTTAGATATCTATATCATTTTAGTTTCAATTCCATGCATTGTTATAATGTTAGTTTTCATAGCTTAATTACATGCTTTTTAATCATTTAGCTTAGTTTTCAATTAAATCTCTCATTCTTAGGAGTGTATTGTCACTGAATGGTGCATAATCTGAGGGCATGATTATGGAATTTTTCAAACTCTTCCTAGATAGGGAGCAATAGGTCGATGTTAGGATTTTATTCTTATATGCTCACTAATCCTTGTTTTACACTAACATAATGAATTATTGAAGTGTTGTGTCGCAGCCAACAGGTGCATCAATTTGACACTCACAATACTCAACCACTCCTTGGTGTGCGAAGATGAAGTTTGTCGGTTAAAACATTAACTTCTCTTTTCAGTGTCAACACGATGGTTCAAGGCAGTCGTCAAACCTCTTGCTTTTACTGACAGGTTTCGGTGTTTAGAGAAAACAACTTATTCAACTTGCTTTGATTATCGACAATTTTTGGTTAGCACTAGCAACTTTTTCTTTTACATGTTAACCGACGCTTTTTGGTAAGTGCAGACAATTTCAGCTTTGAGCGTATACCAATGGATTTTGGTATGTATTACCCAATGGAATAGTTCTCACAGATTGAACAAGTAATATCATGATGCATATTTACTTATGCTAATTTGACATTTTATCAACATATTATGGAACTGATGTAAAATAATACTTAGTGTAATGCAGTTCCATACTTGTTATGCTTAGGTGGGGGTGAAGATGTCACTAGATCCATTGGATAGGGTGTCACCAATTGCATTGCTTGTTCCAGATTCATCATTGTTTGAATCTTTCCTCCACATTTTGTCTCTCATCCTCTGGATGTCTTCAATGGTGTTTCCATTGGGAAATGTGCTTGTCTCTGTCATTTAGTCTCTGCAGTCTTTCTTGAGATGACCAACTTTATGACAGTGTAAGAATTCCATTCCGGGGTTAGTCCAACCTCTAGACTTTCTTGTCCACTATCTCATATAGTTTGCAACAATGTGACCAAATCTTCCACATGCTGTGCAATTTGTCCATGCGTTGTAATACCATATATACTGGTTACCAACTCTTTTCGATTGATAGACAGATTCTTGACCTTTAGGCTTCCATGCTTTTTTTTTCTTCTTCCAGCATTCAAGAGTAGTGTGCCCATTCATTTTGCAAGTAGGACAATATTTGTCCATGTAGGTTTCCTTCTTTGGTTGTTTCATTTCAGACTTACATTCATAAGCTTTATGTCCTTTCTTGTTACATTTATAACAAAATCCTATGAATGAAGATGTAGATTTATGAATACCTTTCATTTTGCTCATGCATAAATTTGATGTGTGGCCTTGCTTTCCACAATGATTGCATGTCAGCTTTCTTGGTGTTGGATTTGCATAGACATTCTTTGGATCATCTTGATTTGATGATTCTCCATTCTCGGTATAGCCTAAACCGGTGTTGTTGTTGACTCTTCATTGTCTTTCACGAAAATCATCCATTCTTTTATTGCTCTCTTTAGCTTTCTTGATAATTTTATTATGTTACTGCTGAATTCTTATTTCTTGTTTCAACTTTTCATTTTCTTCCCTTAGCTCACCAATAGCTTCTATTCTTTCAATGAGTTCAACATTCATTCTGTTTGCTTCTTGACTCATAAGAATAATCTGATTTGTAATCTCATGGTGATGCTCTGTACGTCTTTGTATTTCAGACTCTTTCTCTTGTAGCTTTTCAGTAATCTTCCTTCTATCATCAATTGCTAGTGTTCTCTCTTGTTCAACTTTTTTAGCATTGTTCATGACATCAATCATTCTTACCATTTGTGTCTCTTGACCGATTTGCAAAGATTTTACTTGTCCAGCTAGATGTTGATTGATTTCATTTAAGCTTGTGATGCTTTCTTCTGAAGTATTTGATGCTTTGCTTGTAGTTGATCCTGAAGACTCAAAGAAATCTGGTATCTCTTCTTCATGGTAATCTGTTTCATTACAACAAGATGCCATAATCTTTCTTTCATCTAACAAATGTCTCATCTTGATTCTAGCTTCTTTATACTGCTCATAGAAGATCTGAATTTCTAGCTTCTGATTCTCAATACTTTTGTCAAGTCTGTACTTCTCCATTGTGTGATATTCTCTCTTAAGCCTTTAAGCTTTCCAAATAAGAGACTTAGCTCTGATACCAATTTTTAGAATAAATGGGAAGTGTCTACTGAGAGGGGAGGGGTGAATCAGTACCTCTAAATTTTTTGTATCCCTTTATCAATTAACCTTTGTGTAATCAATTGTTTATCCAACCATCTGTTCTATACTATCTTGATGTAAGATATATCAATTCATAAACTTAACCATACATGTGAACATTCATAGAAATATTCATGAAAGTAATTGACACATAACACAAGATATGATATCGCATAAAACTCTTGTTAGGAAGTAAAAACTGCGGTGGGGATGACACCCACAAATTCTTCACTATCTGTAGATTGGAAGGGGCCGGTTAAGGCTTACAATTTGATCACTTCTGATGATCTACCCTATTAAGAGTATCTATGGAGACTGGTTAAAGTCTACTCTGTTAAGATCTTTTGCAACACTGTTGAGTGTGCACTCGGTTAAGAGATTTACAATTGAATGGTTAAATCCACCTTCCTTGAAAGGATTTTTACACTTTGCTTCACTTGTTAGAATGAGAGCAAATTACAGTTTGACTTGGTGTATACAATCTCCTATTGTTGATTACAGATCCATTTAAGTTTACATGAATAAGTATATCACCTAATGTGATTGAATAATACCTCTATTGCTTGGTAGCCTTTGTTCTTGGTTCTTGATAACCAAATTCACCTTTTGCTGTTCTGGTTCTTGAAACTTTCAGTCTGATCCATAGATGTGCTCGTAGGCTTTATTCATCCTCATTTCTATATTCACATCATCTATAATGAATGATTGCATCATCTATTTATAAGATAGACTGACCTAATCAAGTTTCACGTAAAACAATGTTAACTCTAAGATCACAGGTTTACAACTTTACCTTGATCTCCTAGTCTGTGTTTTAAATCAGTTAGATTGATTGAAACACTTACATTCATGTTTCTTTTCCCTTAAGAAATGGTTTTAAAAATAGATTCAGATTCTATAAATAGAATAAGACTATTTTATCTGACGTGGAAGTTAGATCCACTTTTTGCGGGCTTCAACTGACTTTCAGTTTCTGTCAGTCGGTTATGCTCTCAAATTAGTTGACTGTCTTTTGGGTTCCTTGCTTGAACTATTTCTTGGCTTTCACTTTGACTGTCTCTCGGGTTGCACTATATTGTGCATGTCGGGTTCCTCTATTGGGTTCCTCTTTATCCTTCTGACTTTATATTTTCGGTTTACACACAAAACTGTGTCATCGGTTTTCTTTGTACTTAGCAATTTTCGGTGATCTCTGATATCTGTATTTTCGGTTTGCTCTTTGTTCAATCTTTTGGCGTATGTTTACCAAAATTGTTCTTTGCATACTAATGGAAAAATAATGTCATCATCGCCATAAACCCAAATAGTAAATTTGTTCAATCTTCCATCATGTATAGCATGTCTATCATATTGCCAAGGTCTACCCAACATAATATGACAACAATCCATAGGCATAATATCCCACAACACCTTATCATAATATTTTTCAATTTTCAGATTCACAAAACATTGGTCACTTACCATAAGTGTATGCTCATCCTTGATCCATGAAATTTGATAGGACTTTGGGTGCTTCAATCTTTCCAACTGCAAATTTGAAACCATTTCCTCAGATGCTAGATTCTCTAAACTTCCACTATCAATAATCACTTTCCAAACTTTGTCTGCAACTCTGCATATGGTCTTGAACAAAATCTTTGTTACCAAATCTTTCTTATTATTTTCACTCCATTGTATTCTTCTAACCATCAGATTTCCTTCCTTCTCAGGTTCATTCGGTGAAACTTCTTGCACCAAAGCATTTCTGCTACTACCGATCTTCTTGCTTGCATGTGTACACTCAAATGATCTATGTCCCTCTTCGCTACAATTGTAACAAGTTCCTTGGAATCCTCTTCTGCCATATCCACCTTAGGATTAATTACCTCTTCCTCTGAATGAACTTCCACCTTTCCACTCAGTATTGTCTTTGTCTTGATTTTTCTTGTCCTGATCAGATCAACTATTTTCACCTTAAGATCTACCTTTTCCTCTAGGGAATCTACCACCTCTTCCACTTTATCTTTGATCATGTCTTTTGTTCAATTTATCCTTAGCTTTTAGGACAAACTAATAAGCCTCCTCAATACTTTCCATCTTTACCAAACTGATCTCTTCTTGAATAGAACTCCTTAATCCATTCAGGTATCTTGCAATTCTTCCCACCTAATCTTCAGCATGTCCATATCTGATATCTAACATCTAAAATTCCCTGGTGTAATCCTTCATAGAGCTATGATTCTTCTTCAAATTTTGCATTCTCCTAACTAGGTTAATCTGATAATCACTAGGTAGAAACTTTCCCTTCAACTTATTTATCATCTTATACCATACCTTGATTTTGTCTTTACCTTTCTTCTTTCAATCCAATTGCAGATGCTCCCACCACAAGGATGCATTGGCCTTTCAATTTTGTGCTTGCAATCTTCACCCTTTTCTCCTCTGCTATGTTCTCATACTCAAATTATTTCTCCATATCGGTTATCCAATCTATCAATTCATTTGAATCCAGCTTTCCATTATACTCAAGAGGATTAAACTGTGGTGTGGACTTCAAACTTGTCAAAGCTTGCAAGAATATTTCTTCTCCTTGATCCATTATAGGTGTAGGTGCAGCTTCCTCTTGCACTTCCTCAGTTTCATCATCACTAACATCCTCAAGATGTCTTCCTCAACACTGGGCTGTCTCAACAACTTCTACTCTAACAACAATTTGTCTTAGCATATCAGCTAAGCTTGGATTTTCATTTCACTTCCCTCGAACCATCTTGAAACTCTCTACAATTGCAGGTAAGATCACACTCTGCTACCCCACAACAATTAACCAACTAGGATTTACAAGAAGAAACCTTAGATCTAACCTCTCTCTGATACCGCCTGACGCAAGGAGGACTAGTACCTGGGGCCAAAGACACTCCCAAACACCAAAGATACTTGAAAAATCACAACTCAGAAGCTCAAACATAGAGAAGGAATACATAAACTTTATATTATTTCATCAAACTTCATATATGTTGGGTTGTAAGGTCTTCCTAGTTACAATCAATACATTCAAAATCTATTGTCTAACAGTCCTCATACATGCGAGATCCACAATCTCAAGCTTCTTTCTTCCTGAATTCCACTACCTATCTTCTACCCTAAACCTATGAACATAAGATTACATTTATACAAGAGGCTATCGAAAAGGTCGGCCCCAAAGATCCTCAAGATCTAGCATAGGAGAAAGTAATGACCCAGATTTAGGTCCACACGTTCCCTAATGAGCGATCCAACATTAATACCATGACCAAAGTTAACTGCAGATGTCAGCCCGAAGATCCAACAAAACAAAACCCACTCGGTGAGATAGGAAACAAGAAACCACCGAGCAAACAAAAACAACCACCGAGACCGTTCAGTGAAACAAGGACAAGAAGAGTAATCGTGTTCGATGGTGAACCGAGAGAACCTTCAACCAAGAACTCCAAAATGGTTACCGAGTAGTTTACCAAAAGTCTCTAGCAAGTTACCGAGCTCAAAAGAAAATATTTTTTTGGTTGACATAGGATTTCTATTAACCCAAGATGCTCCTACATCATATTGATATAGTGCATACTTTTACTAAGAAAAAATGGGCCCTCAAGGGACAAGTAGAAATCATGGCTGTGTCCAAGGGATTTATCTCCTTTTCATTTTCCTGCTAGGAAGATATGTCGAAGGTTTTATGCGGTGGTCCTTGGATGGTTAACAAATTGGCCTTGACCCTCCATAAATAGTCACACAAATTGGATCTAAATGAATCCTTCTTTGTCAGGCCCCTGTTTGGTTGAGGCTCCCGGGTCTCCCATTGGAATTTTGGTTTGAAGATGTCTTTAATGGTCTTCCTAGTTCTTTTGGTGAACTGCTTTCTATAGATCCTATGACGACGACAAGAAGTCTTACTTATGCTAGAATCTGTGTGGGAGTGCCTCAAGATGTGGACATGCCATCCTTTGTTGAAATAAACTCTAAGTTGGGAAAATGGACTCAATGGCTAGAATATGAAAGTGTCCCTTTTGCTTGTTTCTTGTGCAAAAAGGTTGGTCATTTTGCAAAAAAATACCCTTTGCAGGTGGGCAAGGAGAAAACTAAAAAAGAAAAGAAGAATTTTTTTGAAGGCCAAGAACACAGAAAAGATGGACACTAATGTTGCTGATGCTAATATTCTAAAGGATAATGTTACAAATTATCAAAATAATCAAGAAAAAGAGGTTGGTGACTATCCTCAAAACCAAACAAAAGGCAATAGTAACAAGCCTAAAAAAGTGGAAGAGCATAAGGATGGTAGAGCTACTCTAGTGAGTGATTAGACTGTGGTAGAACAACATGATGTTATTATCCCAGATAGTGAACAGAATGATCTGGACAAGGAGGAAGGGGAGATTAACTCAGACGAGGAGGATTCCAACTCTTTTAATAAGAGCTCAAACAATGATCCTATTTTTGATGATACTCAACCTTGCCAAATTTTTGGGTTTGATTTATCCTAGGCGTCCCTGTCCCATGAGTCTGTAGCTTTGGTTAAGAGCTCTTTCCCAACCTTTGCTTATGCTAGCCCTAAATGGGGTGATGATGATGGAAAAGTCTTTCTATCTAAAAGGGATATGGATGACTCCAACCTGAAAAATGAGGTTCATTTTACTGAGGTTGTGGATAGGAAAAAGGGGAATTGAAAAAGAAACTAGAAAAACTTTGAAATGTTTTAGATCAGATAAAAGTGGTGATTTTTCTTCTAATGAATTCAATGAGTACTGTGAAGAAAATGGAATCAAGAGACAGTTGGATGCATCTACAATGCCTCAACAGAATGAAATTTAGTAGTACATTGAGTCCTTTTTTTGACGGCTTTGTGTCACACTTCCGACACTACCCTGTCAATCAAGTGACATAGACCGGTGTTGCTATTTTTATGTAAAAATCACCGATGACTGGTATGTCCGTCGTTATTGTTACTGTACTGAGCGTCACAATATGCACTGGCTACGATGGTTAACATGTCGTCGTTACACATTATGAGTGTCACAATTATGACATGTACGCAAAGTATATGTTGTGCATGCAACGTCCAATTGTCAGAATATTCCGACATCTGGACGTCACATTTAGTGCTTTAGCGTCGGTCATTCTCTGAATACCATCGCAATTAGGATGATATTGACCGTCGCAATATGCACTGTCTAGGATGGTCAACCTGCCATCGTTATACATTATGAGTGTCAAAATTATGACGGGTATGCGATAGATATGCTGTACATGCAATGTCCAACTGTCGGCTATTTTTGACATCTGGACATCCCATGTAGTGCTTTGGTGTCGGTCGTTCTCTGAACACCATCGCAATTGCAATGGTATGCCATATTTTAAAAAATATATATTGAGTTTCTCTTTGTTTTGAGAATAGTTTAACATTCTCTACTTAACAGAGCCAACCACGTGAAGGTGGAAGCTCATCTGGCCCCTCCTAGGAGCCTCTTATTACCCTTTACGACACTTTAAGACCTCTAAGAGGTATTCTTAGGGATTGTAAAGGGTCATAAGGGGTCCTGGGACACAATAGCTGAGAAACATAAATGTAGGTATCGTGGTCACAATTGTTTGGAGACAACATAACTGAGTGGTATACCCAGATGATGCAACGCAACCACTACTCCAGTTCCAAGTTGACACTGCATGATCTAAAAACCATAGATAAGGAATAAATTTAGAGAGCAGAGGAGGAGGGCCATTATGGCCAAAATAATATAGGGACCCTGTATTATTTTGGTCATTACGGCCCCCTTCTGCTCTCTGAATTTATTCTTGGATCCCGTAGTGTCAACTTGGAACCAAAGGGGTAGTGGTTGTGTTGCATCGTCTAGGTATACCATTCAATTATGTTGTGTCTCCAAACAATTGTGACCATGATATCTACATTTATTTTTCTCAACTGTTGTGATATCTAAATTTATGTTTCTCAACTGTTGTGATATCTACATTTTTATTTCTCACCTGTCGTGTTTATGTTTCTTCACTAGAATCGAGGGTGCAAAAGGTACTCTGCATCGTTTGGGTATAACACTCAATTTCTATACCCAATTGATGTAGAGAACTCTTTTGCACCCCTTATTTGATTGAAGATAAAGGACATTGATCCCCTTTTGATAAAGAGTCTTCCAAAAAGATAGATTGTATCCTACCGTTTCTACCTGAAAAACATTCCCAAGAAAAAAAGAGAAACCAATGATTAGTAGTGTCCAAAAAAAGAGGCAAAATCACAGTAGCATAATGCATAAGGATATAAAGTTCATTAACTAGATAAGTTTTTGTAATGATGATGAAGTCATCATGAGGAAGAGGCCAACGAGTTTTATTAAGAACAAGAAAATATCCTTGACATGATGATACAGAAGTGAAAGGTATGGTGCACAGGCACCGACGAACATTGATGCCTCTATAGAAATGTTTAAAGCATGTTTTGTATTTCTATCATTGAAAAAACATTGATATTGTAGGATAACATATATTCCTATTCAAATGCAAATAAAATTTGTTGTATGTAAAAACTATATGTGGGAAATGTGATTAACGATGGATCACATATTCTGTAACTCTTTCTCATGATCACACTTTGTCATCCATTACCATGATGAGAAAGAGTTATAGAGACAAGATTGATGATGGATCACATCTCCTGTAATATTTCTTATCCTAATGATGGATCACAAAATGTGATCGAAAATGTTGATAACAAAAGTGACACGCAATCGAATCCAGAAACAACAAAGAAAATATTATATTTTTAGTGTCAAATCAAGTTGAACTTTGATATCTTCAATTGAAACAATGAAATGCAAAAATTTTGAATAGAAGAGTCCTCATATTTAATGAGAGAAATGATATTTCCCTAGTATATTTAAGTGATTTAAGAACATTTTTAGCAATATCTTAATCAAGTTGCATAAATCTTGTTGTGGAAAATTGTGGATTATATTACAATTTACTTTCACTTAAATCTTAAACTTTTTTGAGGATTCTGATAATTTTTTTTACTCTAATTGATACATTGTCAAATGTTACTCACCATAGAGACACGTCACCATCCTCATGAGCTCCAGTTATGTCATTATATCTAAGGTCTACCCATTTTATCAAACTTGAAGGATTGGGGCTAATATTCACTATTCCATTCAATTAATTTTTTTCATTCGTACTGCCTCAAGTGTTTTGATATTAAAAATGGTCGATGAAGCTTGTCTAGATATATTGCAATAATCCATAACTATAAAATAATAAAATACCTGCAACAATCATTGCCAACATAATGTGCTCCTGACATCCATGGTGGAAGGTTATTGTTGATAACAAAAATAGGCCACACCGAGTAAATAGATCTCATCTCTCCATACAGATTGACACCGTCTGCTGCCAGAGAAAGCCTGAGATTTTGAGGTTTTTCTTTAAAGTGTGGCCACTTTTCCTCTATGTCCATAAATGATGAACCATCTCTAGGTATTCAAATAATGTCATCTCGACTCCTGTCGCGTGCATGGTAATCCATAAATTGTGCCAAGCTATTGCACCTGAATAATCATTTCAGACGTGGAATAATGGGGATGTAACGAAGAACCTTATGAGGCACCTTTGTTTTTTTTCATTTGATCATCTCGATATCTGCTCATATGACATTCAGGGCATTCTATTGCATTTTTCATGTTATTTATGATAAATAATATGATCTTCGGGACAAGCATCTATTGCTTGATACTACATTCCAATGTGTTTCATAATGGCAAATAATTCTTGGTACGAGCGAGGGAGAACATTTGATGGTGGTAACAGAAACTCAACTATCAATCTACAACAAAAAATATAATTCATTACTATAAACAATCTTAATGGTACATGTTTCACCTTTTATAGACTATAATGACGTATATGACAAACCTTAGTGTACGTGACATTGCTATGTTGGATAAACCATTCATAACCTTCAAATTCACCAACAACAATACAACAGAGAGAAGAGTAGATTGGGAGCCTTCGTAAAGGGCTGTGTTCACCTTCTCAAGTAGAGGTATATCATGGACAATGTCAATTTCATCCTCATCCTCATCATCATCATCATCATCATCATCATCATCATCATCAGCAGTACCAAATGTGTCAACTATCAATGCATTCATACCATCATCTTCAAATGTGTTTTCTGGTGCATGATCATCATCTTCCATGGGATCATGATCTTTAGCTTCAATACTCACACCTCCATGTTCATCTATATTCACACCCTCATGTTCCTCTGAGATGTGGTGGTCCATATCATGTGCTACACTGGGGAGATTGACCTATACAAAAATGATGATAATAAAGCCCCCCTTCAAAGTGATAATCAAACCTCCTTTCATGGTTCATATGTATATTAATTGTGAAAACAATATAACAAACAACTTACCAATGGATGATAATCAAACTTGCCTTCAATGTGACCATTCTCCCTACAATGTCTATTTGCTGTTTTGATTTTGATTCTTCTTGTCTTTAAGCCATTACAACTCCTGCATGGACAATAACATTTGCCGTCGCCTTCTCTTTGAAAGTTAGACAACAATCTAGCGATTGTCTCCCTATTTTGATTGAATTCCCTTGTATTATCTGAAATGATCCTTAATGTGTATATCTGCAAAAAAATTGGACATGTTGTACTTAATGTTTATATCTACACATAAGGTTTTGATAGAAAATGGTCACTCTATTTGCTTGTGTTGAGAACTCTTTCGTTGTGACAAAAAATGTCAAACAAAAAATGACATGTTACGATAAGTTTTATAAATGATATGTTAATTTATAAATTTAACTTTAGGTTTTATAACTGTACATATATTTTCTTTGACTCACCCACATTGTAATCATATCAACAGGTTGATATCGAATTCTATGTCAAGATTTGCAACATTAAATTGATCATATTTGGAAGATTCAGACACAAGAAGAATACGAGTATAGCCAATTTTTAGAAGAATATGAATGAATGCAAACATACATAAGTGGATGAACATAAATAATGAAGGTACCAGACATTGCCTAAAGTAATGAAGTGTTGACTCGGGGTTGAATCCAGTATGCTCTTGTATGATCTGTAACCTGCAAGGAAGGAAAAGATGGGGTTAGATCCAAAGGATCTAAGCAATGCCTAGCACCCTATTACTGATCCTCATCTACAATTATGCATGTGCATAGTCAAGGCATACACTTCTAAAAGGAACATGGATACAATTTACAAAAACCCATCCAAGAGTTAGACATCGTGGATTCTAATATCATACATCTACACAATAATTTCTAAACACAAAACATCAGTTGTGGCCTTCAAGCCTCCAACATTTTAAGGAAATAAAATAAAAAAAACCTTCTTAAAAGTACAATGGATCTTACATTAAAATGGCTTTAATATGTTGGAAAATTTCAATATCTAATGCAATGATTTAACATCAAAGCTCATGAGTTTATCAAAATATGTCCAACACATCTACATAAAATTCTAAAAAAATTTCAGTATCTACAATAGCCCTATGTTAATCACATTTATGCATATGGTCCCAACAAATTAGTGCACAAACTACACAAAGAAGGCATCGCAGAAACATGATTTCTTCTTTCGCCATTGAAGCAATCTCGGCAGCACTAGCTTCCTCTTGAGCCTTGCACAAGTTGCACTCATTTCCTACATCAGGTATGGACATAGATGGGGTAGATGTAAATGTGGTTTCATCGACCCACTGAAAGTATTGACATCCACTATTTCCCTGCAATACTAAATCTACATCAGTTCTTCCTAAAATGATTACTTGTCACATTACTTTTAAACATAAAATATAATTCCATATCCAAACCTTTTTCCTATTTGGGCAATCCCAAAATTGACGCCTAGGATTACTTGTTGTGCGTGACATCCTCAACACACAAGGGTCAACACCATATTGCCACATAGGCACATTAACCGAAGCCATCGATGCTATATCGATAAATGTTGCATTGTCACTCCAACATATCATTTTGTTTAGTTGATTATTTTGTTCACTCATACTAATTATAATTTCTATAAAAAGAAACATACTACTATAGACAACATCTCAAATCAAATTGCAAAATGACTATTGTCAATCACAGTACAAAATGAAAATGGTTTGTATTTGATGATATAATGAATCTGAACATGTAAATGCAACGTCCTAATTGCACATGATGGAAACCATATGCATAGTTGTGATTGGGACTTATAGTCCTTACCACACATGCTTCATCCTTGTTATATTTGTGGCTAAAATATCGGTATTTAGAGTTGACTCACTTTCTCGGGTACTCCCAATTGTATGAATTGGATATGAACCATGTGTCACCTACACTCTTGCAAGTCATTGTCAATACATCAACGATTTTTGTGACATTAGTTTGTTAAATGCAGCTGACATGATAAGCAATTTGTGCATGTCAAACTCATGGATGAAACATGTTAGAATATGAGACCTTTAATAGAGAAAATCTGATGCTGATTACTATGCTATATACTATATATTTTTCTATTTTGTTGTATGTTGCAGAGGAGAAGACGATGTTGTATTGATTGATCGCTTTTCTCTCAACATACGATCCATTAAATACCTTCTAATAAACATCTCTACGTAGAGACATGACTCTACGTGGCTAAAGCCACGTAGAGCCATGTTTGTACGTAGACATGTCTTATCATGGAGCGTCGTATTATGATCGAGCAGGTGTATTAAACATTGGTTACGCTTAACTATCAACTGATAGTTACGTAACAAAGACTTTGCAGTTTATCGACTAAGTCGATCACTATCATTTATTAATGTTGCTTGGTAAAATAGACAGTTGTCGATTTATATTTAATAATGATATTATATATATATATCGATAGAACAAAAACAATATAACTTATTTGATTATATCAATCAAATCGATGCTATTGTTTTAACACTCCCTCTTAGCGAGAGTGGATTGATAAACAAAAAATGTGTGTTATTTAAATCCCCGACTTAATTTGGAACTAGATTTCACTCACATAATTGATCAAGATTTCCGGCATGGTCCAGAACATAAGTTCAACCCGATGAAGAAAATTTATCACAATCCCCGACTTATTCAGAACTGGATTTTGGTGATAAACATAAGTATCAAGATATTCGGCGCAATCTGAATCAAAACTTGAATCACTTGTTATCATAACCCCCGACTGAATTTAGAACTGGATTAGAGGATAACTTAAGTCAAACTATTGTAGGTCGTCACCTTACAATAGTGACTTTTATAGAGAAGAAATATCATCATCTTTCAAACACAATATTGCAATATTTAATTTATTGTTCATGAATATATTGATTTACATATTTGAGAGATAGAATCTCATAAATTTAATTATAAATTGACCATACCAAGTTCCTGTCTGAAATACTCGATTTTCAACTTTGGAAGAGGCTTAGTAAAAATGTCAGCAGTTTGTTCTTTAGTAATTATGTAGATGAGTTTGATAATATCTCTGTCTACCATATCTCTTATATAATAATAAGCAATTTCTATGTGTTTGGAGCGATTGTGGAAGACTGGATTTACAAAAAGCTTAATGCAACTTTGATTGTCACAATAGATTACTGTAGGTTTTAGAGCCTTCCCAAACAATCCAAATAGTAACTTCCTTAGCCATACTGCTTCACGAGCACCCATAGAAGCAGCGATGTATTTTGCCTTGGTAGAACTCTGAGCAATAGTTGATTGTTTTCTACTGAACCATGAGATCATTGTTGATCCAAGGCTAAAGAAACATCCTGTGGTTCTTTTCCGATCAATTGAGTTTCCAGCCCAATCAGAGTCAGTGAATCCTTGAAATTGTATCTCAACATTCTCATATTTTAATCCCAACTCAATTGTGCCACATAAGTATCTTAGAATATATTTAGCTGTTGTTAAGTGGATCTTCTTGGGTTCACACATGAAATGACTTAGAACATTTGTAGCATAGCATATATCAGGATGAGTGTTTACCAGGAACATAAGAGATCCAATTAGTTGTCTATAATAAGAAGGATCTATAGGTTCTAAATTTGTAGCTTCTTCTTTGAGTTTATGAAGATTTGTTTCCATTGGAGTAGTTAATGGTTTACATTCCTTCATACCAAATCTGGTTAAGATGTCCATAGTATATTTTCTTTGATTTAGAAAAATATGATTTTCTTTCTGTACAAATTCTAATCCCAAGAAGTAGTGTAATAGACCTAGATCCTTCATGTCAAATTCTCTTGTGAGTTCTTGTTAGCATTTGGCAAGTAAAATTCTCTTGTGAGTTCTTGTTAGCATTTGGAAATGAGATGATCTTCTCCTGTGATTAACAAGTCATCAACATAAATAACTATGATTACCATTTCACCTTTGGATATTTTGAAGTTTATATTGGGATCGACTTCATTCTTGGAGTATCCTAATTTAGCGAGATATTTATCTATACGTTCATACCAAGCCTTGAGTGCTTGCTTGAGACCATAGAGTGCTTGTTAATCCCTAAGTTCTATTGATGATTAGTGACCCACACTTAGTCATTTACTTAGGCAGTTTTAGTTGGTTATCACTATGGCTGAGCTAAACATTCAAGGCCGAGCAACATTGCCGAGCAAGTTTTAGGTTTCCGAGTTACATCATGCCGAGCTGAGTGTCAGAGATGTGTTGTGCTAAGTAGAACAATTTTTGCATACATGTCAGGATTAATTCAAACTTTGATGTAAACAGTTTAGGCCGACTTGTATGAGATCTGAGCGACATTTGTACACATTTAATATTTGTATACTGAGTTAGTTTTACATTTAATTGTTATATACTATGCATGGCATGGGGCCAATCAGGAAATCAGTATGCATTGGAGGTATAAAAATAGTTCTTGATCGTTGATCTAGATCTCGCTGCCAGATCTGAAAAGATATAATAAGATGGCTTCTAACCCTAATAGAGTGCGTGTAAGAGAAAGAGATATACAAAGAAGGGTTGTATGTTCATGAGAGATGAACATCAAGTTATTTTGAGAAGAAGTCTAGATCAAGCAGAATGACAGAGCAGTGAAAAGCAAAGTAAAGACATAATAGATTAAGAGATCACAAAGGTTATTGAAAAGAGAAGATCCATCATCAGCATCTGAGTGCATAACGAAGGATCACTATTATGAACATTATAACAAGTGTGTCAGGTTAAATCTCTTAACAGAGTGGTTTTAGCAGACCGTTTCAAATCTCTTAGCTGAGTGCTTACTTTACTGTAAGTTGAAATCCTTTAACAAGGTAGATTGTAACGATCTTTAGTTCTTAACAGAATAGACCTTTAACCAGGTAGATTGAATATTGCAATCAAACTTTTGTAGCCCTAACAGGCACACTTTGTTATTGTAGTAGTGAAGATTTTGTGGGTGTCATCCCCACCCGAGTTTTACCTATTTGGGTTTCTGGGTTACCAAAATTTTGTGTTATGAGTTACATATTTGATGTTATGGATGCTATCTGATGTTAGGTTAAATTCACATATGTATGAATGTGGATAAATTTGTTTTAAGTGGTTTAGTTTGAAGATCTGATTCACCCCCCCTCTTAGTATCTTGCTTTCCCATTCTTATACTTCCAATAATTGGTATCAGAGCGCAATTCACCTACAAAAGCTTTGAATTAGCTTGTGAGTACAGATCTTGAGATGGAGGTTTACAAGTTGGGAAAATTCATTGAGAATCAGAAGATTGAGATCCAGCTAGCATTACATCAGCTTTAGATAGCAAGACAAGAATTGAAGAAATCATTGACAGCTAGGAAAGATTTGGCCAAACAAATTAATGATACTCATTACCAGGAAGATGACACTGTAAATCTATTTCAGAATGAAGATTCTACTGAGAGTGATGCAACAATTGCAGATCTACTAGAAAAGAACAATGCACTGTGTGAAAAGTTAGAAACTTGAAAAGAGAATAAGAAATGCAGACAGTAAGACTATGTGAAGTATTAGAGAAAAAGAAGAAAGCTGAAGATGAAAAAACTATGGTAGAAGAAGACAAAAGACTGATATCTGTCAGACTTGATGAAATGACACATGATGTGCAGATGATGACAATCAATCAGGTTGATATGGCAAATCAACTGCTACTTGCAAATCAGAAGATTAGTTGGAAAGTTATGGAAATGATAAATATGAGATCTGAGAACAATCAATTGAAAGATGATCTGAGATCTGAGAAGGAACTTAATGAAAGGTTGAACAAACCTAATGAAGCTTTGAATCATTTTGAGAATCTGATGGAAGCATCAAGAAGGTCAAAGGATTCTTTTGGATTAGGTCACACGGAACCAAAGACATCTGCTGAGAAAGGAGAATCATCTAAGAATGGTGAAAGGACGAATGCAAAGACAAAGCACAACAAGCCTGTTTGCCACCACTGTGGAAAACCAGGTCATACAGAAAACACTTTCCAAAGCAAGAAAGGTAAGTCAAATCCTAAACCTAAGTTTAATGGTTACTGTTTTAATTGCAAGAAATTTGGACATAAAGCACATAAATGTTGGGATGAAGCAAGTGATGCACCCCCCAAACCAAGATTTAATGGTTATTGTTACAAGTGTCAGAAACATGGTCATAAGGCACAAGACTGTAGATCCAATGCTAAATATCAATGTACATCCAAGAAACAAACAAAATCATCTAAGAAAGGCAACACTTACAACTGGGATTATAATACAAGACAGAGTTGTCATTACTATGAATAATATGGACATGCACCTGAAGATTGCGTAAAGACACATATCAGAGGGAAATCTAAGAGTTGGATGAATGGAGGCTTAGTGTATTTTAGTTGTTTGAAGATAGGACACACTAAGAGAGAGTGTAGGACAAGAGTTCCTACTCCTACTGTTGAAGAAGTAAGAGCATAGATGAACTGGACATGGGTAAAGAAAACAGAGCCGAGCAACAGTGAATCCACTGAAGCCGAGGTCACCCAATCCAATGGATCAGGTGATCACACCATCTCCAACTGAGAAATAGAGGTATGTAAGGAACTGCATTCAAATTTTAAATCTTACATCAGTTCCTAATATGTAAATGTGCCAAAGTCCATATCTGCATATGATAAGATGTACCAGAACATGTTTGTGACAAGTGCCGAGAAGAGTTACCTTGCACTATAGGTGCTGAGTTGGTTGATCAAGTAAGTTGTGATGACTGAGTGTGGTAAGCCAAGTGGTATGCAAGTTGTGTTAGTCGACCAATGACAGCTGACTTGCACTAACCTAATGGGCAAAATATTTACTGCTTACCTACCTTGACCTTTCAATTCTATATATGGACGAATGGTCTATTATTCACTTTTACCTTGCAATTTTTAACATTTACAAAGTGATCAAAGAAGTTGCAAATTTGATTTTAGCGAAGTTTTTTTTGATAATTTTGTTAGCGTGCTGTCGGAAACCCTAAGTTGAACAGTGCGAAGTGATTGCTTGCTGAGGTACTCTGTTCTTCATTTTTGAACCCTAACTTCAAGAGATTATGGCTGCAAGTTCTTCCGCACCAGTCAAGGGAATGGAGGAAGATTTGAATCAAATTAAGCTAGTAAGGAGTGATGCATGCACACCACCAAACTTTCATGCCATCCCAGAAAGAACAATTATAAGTGATTTGAACAAAGCCCTCTCATCGATCCTGCCAAAGGTACTTATGATTCACGATGTTAGATCATGCTACATGGTTAAAATTGGCAAAGTGGGCAACAGTGAATTGAGAAATTCCTATGACAAGTTGTGTGAGAATGGAATTCTGAAAGACAAATTCAAACATTTAGCTGACAAAGGGTTAACTCATGCCCTAGATTTTCTGACAGAATTCAAGGATGAATGGATTAAGGTTATCCTAAGCCAAGTTCATAATATGCATATGTGGCTGGACAATGGACCAGTAAAGATCACAAAAGATATTATCCAACGAGTTACTGGGTATCCTGTTATCAACGATAAACGAACTATGAGAGACCAAAGCAAAGAAGAGATAGCAGCTAACACTAGAGCTATTTGGAACAACAGGGGAATGACTATCTCTACAATTACAGACTTGGAACTTGATTTTGGAGTGAGAGTGATTGCTCACAAATTCTATCAGTCAAGCTGACTAGATAGTTTTCCCTGTATAGCCGTCGACTAGGCATGGAAGATAGTTAAAAAGAATCATACCTATGACCTTGCCAAGCTACAGTTGACACAACTAGCCGAGAACTTACTATCAATCATGAAAGCCAAAACCTCATCATGTAAGTTTGGCTCTTTGTTAATGTGTATATTTTTCTATGTACAGAAGTCATTTCCTACTCTAGGAAATATTGTCTGGAAAAAGGACATACCCATCGCACTACAAATTAGTGAATGTATTCAGAAATTAGGCAGCAATTTCAATAGTATTATGGGAAGTTATTTTGTTGAATTCAAAAAGAGAATGAGGTTGAGGACCAGAATTCCCAATTCACTTGTGGAGAAGCACTATGATGAGATATGTTTCTTAGTGGATATAGACTACACATATATTCAGGCTGTGACACCTAGGGTATCATGGCTGGAGCCATTTCCCTATGAAGTAAATATTGATGAAGCATTAGTAGCTATCACAACACTCCTAGCAGAGGAGATTGATACTAAAGCAAAAAGATTCAGAAATTTTGATGAAGCTAAGGCAAAGATTTCGATGAATCTTAAGGAAGGAACCATGGAAAGAAAAAGGAAAAAGATTGTGAAAAATCTGAAAAAGATGGTTGGCTTGCCGAGTGATGAAGAGCTAGAGGCTGCACCTCTAGACATATCAACTGGACAATGAGAAGATATATCTGAGGAACAAGAAGTAGAAGTCAGTAAACCTGAAGAAGAGGTCATTGCTAAGGCAAAAGGGAATAGGCCAGCAGTAGCAAAGGTAACAAAGCCGAGTAAAGCAAAACCCAGAGTTACCCCTCCCATTGCAAATCATCCAAGGACAAGGGCATCTGTTGCCTCATCACTAGTACAACAGACTAAAGTCTATGAAAAGAAGATTGGAGAAAGTGGTTATGGATTGAGGACTAAATTAGCAACAAAGGCTATGCCGAGCCTACAAGTTAAAATACCAAGAAGAAAACTGAATTTGGATCTAGAAAGTGACGAGGACATGACTGAAACTGATGAACCCAGCAAAAAACCAACAACACCATTCGAGAAACATACAGATATTGATGAGGTATGTGAAAATTTGAGAAATTCTGCAGGGTTATCTAGTTTTAAGTTTATAAGGTATGAACAATTGAAGTTAGGAGACAAACATAAGGTTCAGGAAGCTCTCCTAGACATGATGTGTAATTTCAAATTAACCCCTACAACAATAGGAAACAATGTGCTGAGTGAGTTGTATGAATTTCTATTCGGCAAGTGGGAATTTGCACTCACAACTGAGAGACAAATTAGGGAAGGCACTTTAGCTCAAGTCATTCCTGAGCTAACAAAGAAACAAAGAGAAAAATTTGTTGAAGAGTACAAGCACAAATTTCTACCTAAACAGAGAGGTTATGCTATTTTGAAGAATGATATTGAAGGGATAGTACAATAGAGTACTAGAATTTGGAAGGAAGTTTTTGGACTAATTGTTTCAAAAGAAAAGAGAACTAATGAAGAACATCTGAGCTGAAGGATAAGGAAACTGAACCCACCCCTGTACCACAGATTTCAACAGTTCACATTTCAACAGAGTCTAAGAAGACTAGGAAAGATGCACAAGATCAATCAGAGACAGTTAACATTGTTGATATGACTATTAACAGTCTGATTGATGTGACAATTGATGACTCTAGCAATCTGGATGCCGAGGGTCAGGATGAGCCGAGGGACTCAACTATTGATTCACCTATCATGACAACTGAGGCTGAAGAAGAGAAGAGTAAAAAAGAAGAAGAAAGAATTCAAAATAAATTTGAAGATAAGGATGCTCAAGATGAAGTAGAAAAGGAGAAAAAAATTGAACAAGAGGTAATTATATAGCATTCACATATTTTAGAGGTTGTAAAATCAGTTCTAGATAGTAGTGAGGAGATAAAAGATACTAAAAGTGAGCCTAAAGAACAAGAGGCAATGCAAGTGTTGGTTGATCTACCACACTCTGCATCATCAACTCCCACTGGAACCAAGACAGGAAGTATGCCTGAGCAGCAGGCAATTTTGACTAAACTTAAAGATGCAATGGTGACAACTACTGAATCTGGAAAAGGTATTGTAGAAATGAAGCCGAGCAGTAGTTCACCTGAATTCAAGAGAAGGAAAGTTATGAGGAAGAAGTCTCCAATTCTAGATGTCACATTAGATGAAGTTATTGTGATTCCACCATGGGATCCCAATGTTTTGTCTTATGAACAGATTGAGACTCTTTAGGAGTTACTTAAGAGGAAGAAAAGATAGGAGGAACTGAAAAGGGAGCAAAAGCAAAAGCAAGTGCTACATGACATAAAAGATATATTTGTAAAGGCTTTTGACATGGAGGATGAAAATCCTCAAGCCCCTATTCTTGAACAGTTAGCTCACATTGTGAAAAAGGTAAATGATGACAATATTGAAGCCAATGAGAAACTGTTGCAATGGTCTGAGAGAAAAATCAAGAACAAGGTACTTGCAAAAATCTTAGGAGAGATTGCAGTTAAACATGTTGAACTTTCTTCTTTGATAGAAATTTTAGAAGGAATTGCGACAAATGTCTATTCATTGTATAAGAGGTTATCTGATGTTGAATTCTTCCCAAAGGATAATCAACAGGTTTTAGAGAAATTGCAACTAGACCTTAAGTCAACTAGAAGTTCACTGTGTATGGATGCTAGCACTAGCTCCTTACATTTTAACAGGCTGACTTATGCACAAAGGAGGATAGCTGAGCTCATGGCTGAAGATGGTCAGATTAGGACCAAGTTGATTACTATTCAGACAAGTCTGATACCTCATCTGGAGGTCATTCAGAAATAAATTTTATCTGCAAATGAATTGATTAAGAGAGACTCTCATCTCTCAACTGTAGAAAGCTTAGTAAGTCTAGCTGCCGAGCTATAAGTGAAAATAGAGGTTATGAAGTTTGTCAAGGATAGTTGGGACTCTACATTTGAGTCTACCTTACAACTTCATAAACAATTTTTGGACAAGTATAACTTGACCCCACCAGCAATCAGTGACAAAAACAAGGGGGAAACTGATAGGACTGGCAAGGATACAACATAAAGGAGATCAGAACAGGTATCCATGTAAATATTTTTTTAAGGCATGTATACTATGTAAAGTTTTGCATGTAGTATGATTTACATTCCTAGGGGGAGTACAGTATGTACTGAGGCAGTATTTTGGATGGAATGAATTGTAATGATAAGTGTTTTTTTTCCAATAATATCAAAGGGGGAGATTGTTAATCCCTAAGTTTTATTGATGATTAGTGACCCACACTTAGTCATTTACTTAGGTAGTTTTAGTTGGTTATCACTGTGGTCGAGCTAAACATTCAAGGCCAAGAAAGTTTTAGGTTGCCGAGTTACATCATGCCGAGCTGAGTAGAATATTAAGTGTCGAGTGTCAAAGATGTGTTGTGACGTGCAGAACAATTTTTGCATACATGTTAGAATTAAATCAAACTTTGATGTAAGCAGTTTAGGCTGACTTGTATGAGATCTGAGCTGACATTTGTACGCATTTAATATTTGTATACTGAGTTAATTTTGCATTTAATTTTTATATACTACACATGGCATGGAGCCAATCAGGAAATCAGTATGCATTGGAGGTATAAACAATAGATCTTGATCATTGATCTAGATCTCGCCGCCAGATCCAAAAAGATATAATAATATGGATTCTAACCCTAATAAAGTGTGTGTAAGAGAAAGAGATATACATAGAAGGGTTGTATGTTCATGAGAGATGAACAACAAGTTATTTTGAGAAGAAGTCTAGATCAAGCAGAATGACAGAGCAGTGAAAAGCAGAGTAAAGACATATCAAATTAAGAGATCACAGAGGTTATTGAAAAGATAAGATCTGTCATCAACATCTGAGTGCATAACAAAGGATCACTACTTGGAACATTCTAGCAGGTGTGTCAGGTTAAATCTCTTAACAGGGTGGTTTTAGCAGACCGTTTCAAATCTCTTAGCCGAGTGCTTACTTTACTGTAAGTTGAAATCCTTTAACAAGGTAGATTGTAATGATCTTTAGTTCTTAACAGAACAAACCTTTAACCAGGTAGAT
>MU225706.1:586301-601482 GCA_018584345.1 Thuja plicata
AAATATGAAAGAATAAATATGTTTGGTGGATGTGATAAGTTATGTATGCTTGTTTCACTTCTAGGGTAAATTACGTGATAGTCGGTAAGGGAAAATTAATTCCACTAGTTCATTAATGTAGTTGGTTTTGATGTGAAATGGAATCAATGTAAATTGAAGTTGTAATGGAAATAGAATTTGCTCGATTAAGTAATAAAATGAAATATTTAATAATGGTAATTGAATTCATTAAGGGAACCTTAAGTAATGTACTTGTGAATGGTAACGATGTTATGTTAGAATGTTAGAAAAAAAATAAAAATTGTTAATTGTAATTTTAGGTCATAGACCTGATTCCTTATGGGTTCCCTGGTAGGGACATTACATAGAGCTGATTTAATACTATTTCCTACTTTGTATAGGTTTCCATCTCTATACCCTAAGGAAATATCATTTTTGATGTTAGTGTTCTTTGTCCATATTAATACTTTATTTTCTTGAAATCTGACTCGATAGCCTTGATCGACTAAGCTTGAAATAGAGACTAAGTTCCTTTTTTATGCCGGGTGCAAATAGAACATCTTTCAATAGTATAGTTACCCCTGATTTCAACTTGATTGAGCAGGTCCCAATTCCTTTTGCTGGATAAATGGAATTGTCTCCAATTGTAACTTCTTCAGAAGAATCTTCTTCTAAGGTTTCAAATTGATCTCTGAATCCTATTATATGTCGAGATGCTCCACTATCAATTATCCAAGTGTTCTTTCTTGAGTTAACTTCACTTGATAATGCCAAGAAGAATAATGATACTTCCGCTCCTTTAACTTCAGCTAATGTTGCTTGAATTTTCTGCTTCTATGGACAGTATCTATGTGTATGGACAAACTTATCTAATTTGAAACATTGTACTTTGGAGAAGTCTCAGTTTTTGTGAATTTTATTGGAATTCTCTACATGTCTTGTGTTAGAGTTTCCATTCTTATGTTTAAACTTCCTTTTATTGCTTTTGAAGTTTGAGTGGATATGTAGGGCTTGAATCTCATTTCCTTTGGTAGGCCCGATTCCTCTTGATATTAACCAAGATTCCTCTCAAGTGCAATCATTTTTGAGTTGATCAAATTTGGGTAGAGAATGACGTCTAATTATACACTGAATAAAAGATTCCCATGTGATAGGTAATCCTCTAAGAGCTATTAATGTTAACTCTATGTCATCAATGTTATTTTGAATAGTGGCGAGTTGGTCTCTTAGTTCAGAGATTCGAAGAAAGTAAATTGTAATTGTTTCCCCTTTATTCATCTTTAGATTTAGAAGTTGATGTTTGAGAGTAAGTAATATGCTTGTGTTATTAATCTCAAATATTTCTTGAATAGTCTTGAATACTTGATAGACAGTTTTAAGTCTTGCTATGGAGAGAAGGATATGATCTTTGACAACATCAATTATAATCTTCTTTGCTTTGTTGTTACATCTTTTCCAAGTTGATTTTTCTAGTTCTTCTTCTAGCATGCTTTTGTCTTCTTCAACATAATAATCTAACTCAAGTTCTTGAAGCAGGGTAAGAATTTGAATTTTCCATGAGAAGAAATTAGAGGCACCTTCGAGTCCATCTTCTACTTTAATACTGCTCGCCATTTTAATTTCTCTTCCTTCTTTTGTAATGAAATAATAAGAAATATAAGTTTTAGCCTTTAAGGATTTTCTTCTATTGAGGCTCTGATACCATGTTAGAATATGAGACCTTTAATAGAGAAAATCTAATGTTGATTACTGTGTTGTATACTATATATATTTTTCTATTTTGTTGTATATTGCAGAGGAGAAGACGATGCCGTATTGATTGATCACTTTTCTCTCAACATATAATCCATTAAATACCTTCTAATAGACATCTCTACGTAGATACATGACTCTACGGGGCTGAAGCCACCTAGAGCCATGTCTATACATAGACATGTCTTGTCATGGAGCGTCGTATTATGATCGAGCAGGTGTATTAAACATTGGTTACACTTAACTATCGTTTGATAGTTAACGTAACATATTTATGTGTTGTGTTAACTATCAACCGATAGTTACGTAACAATAACTTTGTAGTTTATCGACTAAGTCGATCACTATCATTTATTAATGCTGCTCGGTAAAATAGAGAGCTGTCGATTTATATATAATAATGATATTATATATATATATATATATATATGTAGAACAATAACAATATAAGTTATTTGATTATATCAATCAAACCGATACTACTGTTTTAACAATGATATTATATGTGTGTGTGTGTGTATTGATAGAACAATAACAATATAACTTATTTGATTATATCAATCAAATCGATGCTATTGTTTTAACAAAACACGGGTCAATGATTTTTACTCAAAAAACTATACACTTGAATCCAAATAGCAATATCACAAGATAATGAAATTTTTTGATGAAAATTTAATGGGAGATGCAGTCGGGTATAAAAACCTCAACTACATATAAAAACATCAAATGTACTATGAAATGAATATCAAATCCACTGATTGTAAACACATGTGAACTAGTGAACAACATCAGAGAATTATCACTGTCCAATGAAAAGTTTGAGCAATCAAGAATACTACATTGGTGATGCAAAAGTTTCATTAGTACTAAACAAAGCAGAAGAAAAAGTAAGCTTGTCATCATGGTGGACATAGCTCCAATAAAAAAGTTGGATCAGGAGAGACATGTCTTGTATCAAGAAGCCATGTAAATTTTAGTAATATAAATTGTTACAAGTGTCATTTCTAGATTGCTCCAATTTTAGTAACAATAAAGGTGTTGTGTCATAATTAAAGGGATTTAAAAATGTGTCATTAGTTATAGAGAAGGTGACATAACCATATCAATCTGTAAGGAAGCAATGCTATTGTAAGATAAAAACACATATCATCATTATGTAATAAGCATTAGTGCAGTGGGTGATAACAATCTAAGCTGATCTTAGGAAAGAATCATTCAGACAAAGATATAAACATTTTCTTGGAGCAGAGGAGTCCATTGTGAGAATAAAACAAATGTTGTTATAGTATTCAAAGTTGGTTTTTGACTTGTAGCAGATATAGAGATTGCAAAGGAATTCATGACAAAGATCAAATTTTGAAGTGATAAGAACATTCAAAGCCTCATGAAGACAATATCATTCAATTACGTCAATGATGTACCAATGATCACTTTCTGATTATCACTCACAATGATTCATATAGTACAAAAAATCATTAGTCTTTGACATAAAATGACAGTTTCAATAATATCAAGATCAATGTATATGATCAGATGCTTCACTAATGGCAAAGTATCAATACTGTCATGATTGTCATATAAGAACATGTGTTGTGAATAATATGAAAGGAGAAGAGGTTCAGATAGGTATCAATAAGCACTGATCATTTATGATTTTATAAATGCATTACAATATCAAACCATATCAGAGTAGGAACAATCAAATTTGGAGAGGAAGGTATATTATCAAGAAATGTTGTCAACGGCAATTGCATAGAAAGACACTTTTCAATGCTAAATTTTCAGCATTTCAATAGTGGAGCACAAAGTAAAAATCAATGATCATAGACCTATGGTACAATAAATGACATAGTGATAGTGAGAACTAATTAATGCATGGGAGCATCCCAAGGTAAAAGCTAACTGACAGTTTGAAGAGTATCATATGACAACATATTTTCTAAAGGGATAGGATAGGAAGGAGACAACTGCATTAGTCAAGTGTGGAAATGCTTGATAAGAATCAAAGCATTCATTTATCGAGTGGAGGGAGAAAAAATACCATATAATAACAGTCATAGAGTGGAATTCATGTGCAAGTGATATTAAGAATAAGGTAACAGATTCAACACAAGGAAAATAAAATGCAACATAATTTTCAAAAAGTATCTATTAAATCAAATACTGATAATGCTTGTGTAGAAGGGTCTCATTGCTGATAAGCCAAAGGATACACAATGCAGTTTACATTAATGTATTAGAGAAGGACAACCATTCAAGTAATGTTTATGTTTTCCATGCTTCAGTTTGATGGAAAATTTATTAGCCATAAATGCACAAGGAAACATAAAGGTGAACATAGTAGCTCCAAGCATTAGTACCAGCAACAAAGGAAATGAAAATAAAAATCATTTGAAAAAAAAAAAAACAATATGAAGAAATTATTATCAAAGGAAATATTGGACAATCACTTACAAGAGATTATTATAGAGCTAAAACAAATGAATATCTTGGATGAAAGGAAACATATAGTGACAGAAAACCTGAATCAAATGACACAAACAAGCCATGGAATAGTTAATATGGAAGTATGACACATCAGACAGTTTATAGTGTTATACCCTATCATAGTGTAAGTCATTGCTTATATATGATAAATTTGATAATGAGCATGTTAATTGCAATTAGATGCCCAAATGGATAAAATGTTACAATATTTAACAATCAACATATAAAGACAACACCATAACACAATCAATCCAAAGAAATATCTGAAGAAGTGCTATTGAACAAATTAAAATATCACGAGGATGGATGTTAGTCATTATTTCCTTGTATTTGGGGTAGCTACGGTATTAAATGGAGTTCAACATGTCAAGAATAAATTTGCGATAAAAGACCAAGATGAATGTATCATTTCCATCAAACCCTATAACATATACAAAACTTTCATAGGAATGATGCAAGTGACTGTGCTTGCATGTTTTATAGAAATGAAGTGTCAATAAAGCAAGTATGGATCAATAGGACAAAGGAAAGAGATGACAAAGTTTAAGGTTTTAGTAAAATGTAAAAGAAAATCTACAATGGGATGTATTATTTTGTTTAGCCAGAAGACACAATGGATTTGTCACCAGTCATGATGAGAATCTCAGTCACAAAAGGTATAGAAACATTGTGATTGAAGAGAGTAACATTAAAAAGATTATAAAAAGTAGACTTTTTATTTATCAATGAAGAGCATAGAAATATGGAGCTTTGTGAAAGATAGTAGTAGACATGAGAAAATAAGCACAAGAATCAATGGGCAGCCATAACCATGAAGGTATTCATAGTATAATGAGTAACCATAGTTATAAAGAAAATAAACTTTGTAAGTTATCTGGAGATCCGGTCAAGAAATATATATAGAGTAGTGAGGGCTTGAAACAAAATCGACAATGTGTGGAGAAACCCTTGTTCAGATAATATGACTTCCAGAGATGGAAAAAAACCAAAGTTCTCCTTTGTACACTTTTAGAAAGGCCGCGGGTAGACATTAAAAGCTACAACATGGTATATAAAGAATAATGAGTTAATGCAAACCAGAGCTTTAGTCAATATCAAAGGGTTTCATTATATTTTAGTTTCACATAAATGAGTTTTATTTTTATAAATTCAGAAGTGAAATCAATTTCAAAAGAACATGGAAAATGGAAAACTATGACTTTTCTACTAAGGATTTATCACCCAAACATCCCATCAAGACATCATCTTTGAATACAAAATCTTTGTGAGTTAGGACTATTACAATTTTTCCTTGTAGGACAGTCAAAAAAATGATTAATGACCCTTACTAAAATGACTTCCAATAAATTAATTTGGACTCTTAAAGACCCTACAAATCCCTCTACCACCACACATAAAATGGATCAACCTTTTTTTGTCTTCTATAAGGTGATTTCTTCCAATTTGTTGTCAATTGAAGTCTTCTACATAGGGAAATTTATGGATGTATAATCATTCCTCAACCTCCAAAATGACCAAAACCAACTTGCAACCAATTTGAAATTTTTTTTCATTACAAATGAAAATGTTGTCATGACAACATGACAACTATTAAGAAACTTTTACATCTTTTCATCAAATGACCCAAAAATATAAAGAATGGTCATATATGGTCACTAATAGCCAACTTTCAGAAGAATATGAATGAATGCAAACATACATAAGTGGATGAACATAAATAATGAGGGTACCAGACATTGCCTGAAGTAATGAAGTGTTGACCTGGGGTTGAATCCAGTATGCTCTTGTATGATCTAGAACTTGCAAGGAAGGAAAAGATGGGGTTAGATCCAAAGGAAGGAAAAGATGGGGTTAGATCCTTTTCTTGAGCACCTCCTTACCCGTCCATTTGAGAAACAAACTACAATCCCTAAAATGCTCCCATATTGGTTGCATGAAGGTTGATGAGATTGATATCACGCTACTTCTTCTTTTAGCGGAGAGTAAGGGTTCACTACTTGCAATATTTTCTTATTAGCCCACAACTGATTTCTTTGGGGTTTACCACCACTTTTGTTATTCCTACAAAAATGACTCTTGCTTGCGACCCTTGCCGGATCCTTCCATGAATTCCTGTGGTTTTGAAAATGGATTACTATTTGTTTCCTTGTCCAATCATTCCCTATCTGCCTTTGAAATCTTTTTTGTAATACAAACCCTAGTTGTGGTCTCCTTCCAATTGGTATTGCATTTGCCCCTGTATGAGGGAAAAGTTTTTGACCATCTAGATTTGTTTAGGTTGCTTCAAAGTAGCAAATATCCTACTTTGCTTTTAGTGTGACATTGCTCATTTTTATTTTATTTTATATGACATAAATTATTATAAATAAATATATTTTATTATATTATATCATTGTTTCTATTATTAGAAATAAACACATTTTATTATATTTTATAATTAATTCTATATAAAATAAATAATTAAGATAAGAATTATAAAGATACATATTATAAAGTCCCCAATTTAAGCACTTAGATGGTGTTGAGTTCAAATCTTCTATAATACAAAAATAAGGTATTATAAAGATTTTATTATGTAAAATAAAAAATATAATTGAATATGTATGTACAATTTTATAATATTATTTTATATCAATAATATATTTAAAATTTTATAATGGATAAAATTATAATATATAATAATATGTTACAATTTTATAATAAAATATAAAATAACCCCCCTCCCTCCTCTCTCTCTCTCACTCATGTCCGTATCTCTAAGACTCTACCCCAATTCTTGTTTGTCTCTCTCCCCCCCCTCTTTCGTTCTTCCTATTACATCATTGATTATTTTCCTTATTCAAAGGTCTTGTTTCAATTGTGTTTTGGATCTCTATAATTGAATGAAAAGATGTTTTGAAGCTATCACTTCTCATCCAAATCTTTGTTGCATAACACCATCATTTTCTAAATGCTCTACCAATTGATCTTATGTACTAAACAAATGTACCAAAAAACAAACCAATTTTTTTCTATTTGACTTTTCACACCTCTTCCACACACCCATTGCACACCAAGGTGCAATTTCTAGTCATTATATCTATATCTAGGAATATTTTGGTTTGCTTGGCCCCCCTTCCAAAAGGAATGTGAACATGTGACTGAAGCCTTTAAGCCAACCATAATTTAAGCCTTGGGAGAGAAACATTTGATGAACAGAGGTTGGCAATGACCAAGATTGTGAAGGGCATTCCAAAATAGAATGGCTTCGGCAGTAGCATCCATAGCAGCCACCCCTTTCTGGAGGACAACAAGAATGACCTATGTAGCGTATGCTAATGTATGTGCTACAATGCTCAGAAATTGCCTTAAAGAGCCCTATAAATCTGATTCTGTTGCTCGTGAGAGGGTCCACTACTCTGTCAGCAAATGGGTCGACAACAAATAGGAAAAACCAGGTAACCAATATATCTTTCTCTAGAAAAATGATTTATATTTTCCTCATCCATGCTTTTACACTCAATACAATACACGATTGCAATGCATTTTTCTTTCTCTTTTTTCTGTGAAAATTCAAATGGGAACAACCAAGTACCCAATGAATTTGTCTTTATCAATGTGTTATCTACTTCCCTAATCTGTTCATACCCAGAATACAATGCATGATCAAAATACCATGTTTTCCTGTTTCTTTGTTTCCGTTGTAAACTACCCTAAACCCTGACCACAAATCCCTGTTGAACTCTTGACACTATTGTGATTTTTATGTGATATCCTCTAGGATAAGTCACGACACCCATCAATGGCACTAGATCCCTAATATTGTAGTTTACTTAGCAAAGGATCTTACTGGAAGAGATTTCCTGGTAATTGATACTGATGATAGAATGCTTATTGAAATGCATAGAAAACTTAGTGTCTTTGTGACCATGACATAAACAAGGGAATGATTTATCCGAAAATTAAAGAATGTAATATTTATTTCATACCTCACTGTCTTATTAAAGGAGCCTCCTAGATTTTCTCACAGGTGCTTCTGAGTAGATGAAGTAATAAACTATGCGATTTTGAGCTCTACCTTTTATGTGTTTCTTTCCAAAAATTAGGGCCCTCTTCTCGCACACAACTCGATCATAGTTAGGGACCTCTTCTTTATTGTGACTCAATTTTCCCCCACTATTCTAAAGGGCACCCAGATCTACTTCTTTCACACAATAAACTGACTCTACCTTCTATACTTTTGATGCTGCACAAGGCGCAACAAGAGATAAATACATTGTGGGAGTACACCAAGCACAAATAAATGAGACAAATGTGTAATGATGCAATCACCAACAGGCTTCACGTAGATTGATCACAGTTAGGGCCCTCTTCTCACACGCAACTCGATCATGAAAATTAGAAATCAACCTTTCTTTTCCTTTTCCTTTTTTGTTTATAATCACACGGGTGTCAAAATTACGACTGTACCATCGCTATTATGACAACATCGGCGACACTTGGAAAAAAAATATAAAAATCACACAAATGGTAGTGTCGTCGCAAATTGGCATCAAAATTTGACCCCAAATGTTGTAGTGACATGATCTTCTCCTCTAACATGTGAAACTTCTCCATCAACAAAGCTATCAGATACTCTGCCCAAAGTTTAACAACACCAACAAATCTAGGGTTACCGAGCTCAACAAAAGCAACCCTAATCTATTCCAAGACCTTAGTCTTTAACTTCTTCATCTCACCACAAATCTCAACTAGCAAATCCTCAACAATCCAATCAACCATCCCAGGGTCCAATCTTCTCGAAGGCATCTTCTAAGATCTTCAAAAACCCTCTATAAAAAACAATTTTGACCACCATGTGACAACCTCCAAGTTGTTGTATGTGTGATCTACCATTAGCCACCTCATGAAAAACTAGGCCATGATGCACAAGTTTAGGAATACAGATCTGCAACCAATCTCCTAGCCAAAACAAACCAGCTCTGATACCACTTGATGCAGTCAAGCTCAAAGGATCCAATAAAGGACTGTCCAAACTTGCAACCAACAACAAGACAACATAGCAGAAACATAAAAACATGGAATATAACAACTCATATCAATTTATATTCATTTTTAAGATTCAATTACATGCAACATGTCAGGTTGTAAGGCCTTCCGGGTTATGACCAAATACAATGAAATCACACTAAGATCTAACACCAAGATATTTTGCAAGAATGAGGCCATTTACCTTCTTCCAATACATACAACTCATTGCAAGCTTCAACTCCACCTTCCAAACTAGTCTAGATCTATGACATATCACACAACAACCTGGTAGGAACTCCAAGACAGAATCTAAATTTGTGCTTGCAAGCCACCAAGCAATCTTCTTTCCTCCTAAGCCAACATGCTACTAGCTCTTCAAGCTTCCTTCCACTTATCCCAGATCTATAGATCTCCACAAGAACTCTTCCAGCTCTTCTTCTCCTACTTCTGTCCTCCCCCTAAAACTCTACCCAAACATCTTTATTTATACAACTTGCCACAAGTCGGCATTACAATTGAAATAAATAAAAAACACAAGTCGACATCAAGAGCACAACACCTAATGTGTTCTTCACCTATCGGATTGCAATGGTCATTAAATCCACCAGATTTAGGTCCACACAATCTCCAAAGAGAGATCCCACATAAATGCTGCGACCCAAATTAAATACATAAGTCAACTAGCAAGTCGGCCAACAGATCCAACCAAAGAACCCAGTCGGTGAGAAAGAACACAGAAAGACAGACTACTCAGTGATCAACAAAACTGAGCCACAAGAAACCAGTCAGTGAAGCCATCGAAACATCTGAATCCCACTCGGTGAAACAATCAAGCAATAACAGATGTCACAAAAACTCGTCGGTGAGACCGAGTCGCCAACAAGAACTGAGATAAAATTACCCAACTTGGTGAACTCAATGAGCCAAACAATCACCAATCCCGAGAAAACATCCATCGAGAAAGCAGCCACCGAGGCCGAGCAACCTTCAACCGAGCACTCCAACCGAGAACTCCATCATTCAACTGAGCTCCAAAGCAACCAAAAATATGACAACCACATGTTTTTAAAGAACCTTAGATGCCCCTGCATCAACACATAATCAAAGAACATTCATAGGCATCATGAATATCACTATAACATCCAAACCCATCCATACTGTCGAATTTACCAGTATCTCTTATACTGGACCTCAAGAACATTGTCACCAGCAATTGTAACATCTAAAAAATGCCTTGAAAACCTTTGGATAACATACCCTTTGAATTGAGGACACCTCAACATGTCCCAAACACACTGCTAGATGCGCAGCTAAAAATATCATCCTCAGCATTCTCATCGAACCATTTATTGACTCTGCCACTTTACTGTCTACCACACTATTTTCCAGTCACAACATCTGACCTCATAGCACATTTAAATATTCATGTCAACCCTAGAAACTTGACATGGACAAATTAGAAAACCTCAACATCATTCCATGAGGTTCGCGACTCCTCATCTGCTAAAACTAATCCTCACCGGACCTATGAACATTGTGTACCACTGACTAAACTATCAACATATGTGTTAGCATCAAACAATCAGTCCTTTTAACCAATCTTGCTGATATGTTGACATCAATGACAACACATCCAAATTGCCAACAATAGAACCTAAACTATTAAATATAGGAGGACGACATCTAATGAAACCTCAATAAAAAATACATAGAAGTTATGGCACTATATTTTAGTGCTTTTGCAACATGACTCATTTAAGATATTACAACAAGACATGAAAATGATCCAAATTTGTAAAACATCAAGATGGTGCCACCAAGAACTAACATATGGAAGATTGTTGATGATGCCAATTGGAGGAATGTTGCATTACATGTATGATAGGTGGACCAAAAAAAATTGTGTTCTAAATTTTCTTTCTAAAAAGATTTTCATTTAGAAAAACTTATTAAAATTTTAAAAAGAATATTTTTATATTATAAAACTTTATTAAATAAAAAGAAAAAACTTAATCTATTTCTTGTCTTTTCTTTTTTCATTTTTTTCCCTTGGATTTTCCATTTCAATGATCAAAATTTCTAAAATAGGGTGTAAGAGACTTAGATCACTATGCAAAAGACCAAACTAAGATCTATGCTTTACAATTGCAAACAAGGCCAAATAAGACTATGTACTAAAAGTATAATTTTTTTTTTATCACAATCACTATAAAATCATATCACCACTGTGAAGTACAAGAAACATTATGCACTTTCAAAAATATTGCACCTGAAAAAGAGTTTGTATGAGCTTGAATGAAGCCACTAAAGTTGTAAAAATGGGGATTATGCAATTTTCTAAAAAATCCATGTCTGAAAATTAGAAACTACCTGCACCATTGTGTAGAGCATGTAATTATATCCCAAATAAAAAAATTATCATAAAATGGAGCCCAAATGATTGAGATATTACTATTTTAAAATTATTTGCCTAAGTATGACACCTAAATTACCGTCACATTTCCATTGATTTTGATAATTTTAAAAATGTCAATTTTTTTTGCTTTTGTATCTCTTGAATTGAATGGTGACCTTAGATTTTCACTACCAAGATCTAATTTTGAATTGCAATATAAAGCTACAAAGAGGATACCAAAATTCACCAAAACATGTACTCAAATATCTCGAAAGTTTATCCAATGACACTCAAAAAGTTTTGATACCAGGTAAGATTTGACTATGAAGGTAGCTACCCAAGATCTAGAGGCCTAATGGAAAATACACTAACAAGAGATAATGAATACGACAAGAATAAACTATATTCTCACCAAGAATGTAATATAATTGATGCAAAGCCAAGTGGATTACCCTATGAAGACACTTCTTTAGTCCTCCAACTTAGGATCAAACTCATGGATCCAACTACTCTCAAGACCTATCAATGGTAATTCCTCCTTCATTATCTACTACCTCTTCCACTAGAATCCACATACTAAATACAATCCCATCACTGATCATTCAATCTTTGATCCTCTTTCATTTACTTATGACTGTCCACATACAACCCTTCAACACACCCCTCTAGAGAGATCTTGTTTTGAAACTATCCCTTGCCTTTGGATTCCCCTATAGCCTAAAAACATGGAGAACCCTTACACCTTATTTGAAATTACCCAACCCTTGACCCAACTTGGTCTACAACCAATAACACTTCACACTGTCCCTTAAGACAGTAGGACTGTAACTTTGAGAACAGTCACCTTAAAAAACCTCCAAGCAATGTGTCACTTCACTCCTAACTATTGAGACACCATATAGATCCCCCTAGACTCCCTAGGATATTTCAACACACCCCCATATCCACTTGATCCCTTAAACTCAACTTCTAAACAAAACAAACAACTTACCAAGTCACTGTCCTACTATGACAGTCATTACCAAACCTTTGCAATTTTGGTTGTTGAACCTTGTTCTTAGACCCACTGCCTTCTCCTAAGCATCCTCCATGTTTTAGAATCTCCCTACTTCCATCTCCTCAATCCCATGGCCCTAACATCCATCAATTTATGGACAAAGCCCCTATTTGCTGACTGCAACAATCCAAATCCTTCTTCCTGTGATTGTTCAGTCACATTAATGGCTTTCAGTCACGTGTCAAATATTGTATGAGACCCTACAACCTCATAGGACAATTAGTGTACACCATCCCCTTCATCCCTATCCAAAAGAGGAGGTTATTCATGCGTGCAAAATGAAAGGAATAACATTTTGTGTGTTCACTACTTTCCCTTACAAGGGTTTGAACCAATTTTAATCAAATGAAGTTAAATTTTTCTATAATCAATCAAATGAACTCCTTCAAATCCCAAATTACTCTAGATTCATAATGTTAACATGTACAAACAAAAAAGTTTCAAAATAAATCTATTAAGCCCATTGTATTCATATTCAAAGTTGACTATTGCAGAAAAAGAACATGAAAATGTAGAACCTGAACACTTTTATTTGATTCACACACCAGTAAATTTTGGCCATATTTTCAACGTGATTTCATCAATTTTTTGATTCACGTAGGTCAACCAAACGACCACTATTGCCGTCAAAGTTTTTTTGTCAAAAGTTTCCACGTTTGGTATATTCATCGTAAAACCGACAACCTAAAGGTCAGAAAAAGGGCTGTAATAGAGATGTTGTCTGCGCCTTCCACACTAATCCCTTTTCACAGTTCATCGATGTTTCAACTACTACACGATGACAATCCTATATAAATGACAAATCAATTGATGAAATGATGTCGAAACAGCGACGACAGTTCGTCGATCAGTTCATCATTTATATAGGATTCTCGTCGACTGTCACTGTAAAGAAAGTCACAAAATCAATTCTACTTTCAAAAAAAATAATTGCCTTTTTAGCTCAAAGGTTTCTAGTCAACAATATAGGTTTTCCCTCACCATTGTGATCCTATTTCTGAAAAATACAACTTGCATTTGCATCCTAAAAGTTCTTAGTAATCATATAAAGGTCTGCTAGAAAGCATCCTACATAGACCCAAAGAAATCTATTAAATACATTCCATGTCACTAATACAAAAACTCATATAGTATCCCTTTTGTAATGTCACCTTCTAGAATTTGCCTTAAATTATAGCCTACAACATAATTTCAATAACTAGGGTTAGAGAGGTGGCTTACTGAGTAGGATATTTCATACATTGTACTTTGAAGATGAGTCCTGCAATCAATAAGTAAGGAAACAAGTGTACATGTATACATACATAAATTGGTTTTTAGCATGATATAATCTATCTTAAGCCTTATGAATTGATAAAGAGATATACAAACCCTAACCTAGAGATTGAGATAACAAGGGATATGAAGAATTTCAATTATAGCATCTAAAACATAGAGTGCATATAAATACATATAAGACATTAAGCTGATTACTTATCACTGAAACAAAATGAATTGAACACTTATCAATTAATCATAGCTAGATACAAGAAAGCATAATAGAGCTTGTTAACAGGAAGGCCTTTACAAAGTTGATGGCCAAATTTGGAATGCTAGATGGAATTACAAGCTAGTTAAGGTTATAATGTAACATGAAGATTACACTTAAGGAGTAGCCATTAACATATTAATAAGTGTTTAACAGTGATATACTAATCTAAAGGTTGATGACAACAGAACTGTGTTTTGCATAAAGTGCAAAGATGGATTTGTTTTGGAGGTAGAGAAACTCATTACTAGGGCTTTGGATCAGTTTAGCTTGAGCTTCACTTGGTTTCGAGAACAGCTTAATATTCTCTACTTAACAAGGCCAACCACGTGAAGGTGGAAGCTCATTTGGCCCCACCCCACCTAACATCACTTAAAATTACCCATTAACATCTAACATTCATTCATTCATTCATCCATTTATGAAATATAACATTCAATCATTATAATCACATAACATTCAATAACACCTAAAATTAGTTAACAATTGGTTACACATTCAATGTACATAAGAAAGGTTACACCATTTCAATTCAAAATGTTAACTTGCATTAAAAATTAAACAATTGATGTTCAATAGAAAATGAATACTTCCATCACTGTGACGCACATCACTTTTGTCTTCTATTCCTGCATTTCGTTGACTCGAGGAAGATAGACTTGACAAATAAATATTAGGTGGTTCCTGCAGTCTATCAAATGACAGATATAGTTGGTAAGGAGCTAGATATTTCACTAAATGAGGGTAATATTGATGTAATCTTTTGGGTGTATTGACTTATACCTGTCGATTCATGTCACTATGCAGGATCCTCGTAAAAGGGGTTAAATTTCCTGCATATGTGAATCATTTATCTCAAGTTAGCCAACAATTACGTGATACCTATGCTACAAATTACATAGAAGACAACATGAACAATATGCATTCATCATAATCATTGTATATTATT
>MU225706.1:644122-655805 GCA_018584345.1 Thuja plicata
CCCTCTCTATAGATATGGTTAATCGTGATTTGTTCAAAGGAGTCGCATAATGACAGTGCTGAAGAGAGAAAGGAGTCTAATCTCCAATTAAGAAGAGAACCTTTCCTAAGGGCATTAATAATAATGGTAGAATCTCCTTCAATATCCAACCTTTTTATGCCTAACTGATGACATAGAGACAAACCTTACTACAGCCTCAAGTTCAGCCCTGTTATTTGTCTCCTTACCTATAAATTTACAGCATTGGGCTATTTCCACTCCTTTTGAGTCATGGATACTGCATCCTATACCTACCAGACCTAGATTACCCTGGGATGCCCCATCGAAGTTAAGTTTGAACCAACCTTCCTGGGGAGGGGACCAGGAACATGATCTCTGATTTTCCTGGTGTGGGTCATCCCCGTTGCCTATGAATGGAGGAATTTTAATTCCAATCCATTTGTTCCTCATTCTTCCATCCCAATGTCTCATAATTACACCCTTATTATTACATTTCATAATTTTATTATTGACCACTTCAATTATAGAGCTTTCAATTTTATTTATTAGGCTGGAAAAATCCATCTTGGAGTCTTGAAAAATTCTCCTATTTCTCTCTTTCCATATTTCCCAGAGAATCATAGAAGGAGCCAGAGGTCATAAGAGAGAATAGATGGAGTCTTTATTAAGATGTGGCCAAGATACCAGAAGATCTAAAATCCAGTTAGGGAAGGCAGACTTCCAATTGAGTTTATCACAGAGCCAGTCCCATATTTTTCTTGAGAAGGAGAATTCCAGGAGTAAATGATCCATTGATTCTTCTTGTAGTTCACACAAGGAGCATCTACTCAGGCCATTATAGCCCATACATTGGAATCTCTCAACAGTCAAAATTCTCTTGTTCCAAACTAACCAAGTAAAGAAACCTGCTTTAGGCATAGAGCAATTACCCCACAATAAATTATAGGGGGGGGGATCATTTTGAATTATAGTCTTAGATCTGAGATGATTGTAACCATCTTTTATTTTATATCAACCCATCTTATTGCCATCCCATATAAGTCTATCTGATTGTTTTTTAAAAATGATATTCCTAGAAGCAAGAGTTGATTTAAGTTTTTCAACTTCCACTCTAGGTAACAGCAGACCGTCCCAATCTTTCCATTTCTAGCCATCCTTAGAATTTTTATCAAAGGTTACATAATATTTTACCTTAGTACCCCAAGAAGATTCCATGATGTCTCTAGATATGGACCAATCTCCTAAATGAGAAATAGCTTGGTGTCCCTCCCATGAGTCAGTCCAGAACAAAGTATCTTCACCCAGACCAATATTGCAAGTGAGCTTATCTTGAATTATCGATTTACAGTCCAACATAAAATTCCATATTCTTGAACTCTAGGGGGATTAGATTCTCTTGAAATATTAATAGGATGTGGTTGGTTTAAGTATTTGTGTGATAGTATCTTAACCCATTTGAGGGTAGGTGAGTTGATCATTTTCCATACAAGTTTAGCCCCAAAAGCTTTACTCTAAAATTTAAGGTTTCTGAGTCCCACTCCTTCATGTTTAGGCCTACATACCTTATCCCATGCAATGAGGGAAATTTTCTATTTTTTTGTTGTCCCTTGTAAAAATAATGATCTGAAAACCCTATTAAGTTCATTATGATGTTTAGCCGGGAGATCAACACAAGCTAATTGGTAAAGAGGGATAGCTGAGAGAACAGATTCAATCAGGATGGTTCTCCCTGCCAAAGACAACCATTTACCTTTCCATGAAGACATTTTTCCTTTAATCTTCTCTATAGCATGATTCCAACCAGTTACAGATCTAGAATCAAAATCCAAATATAATCCTAAATATTTGCAAGGAAGGGAACCTTTTTTAAAATTTAAAAATTGACAAATATCATTTAGATTAGAGGCTACTGTATTAAAAAAGAAGATTTCCGATTTTTCCATATTTATTTCCTGCCCAGAAGCAGAAGAATACTTATCAAGAATGGCTTTAAATCCCCTCGCCTCTACAACAGAGCTTTCCCCATACAACATTGTATCATCCACAAATTGTTGGTGGGTGATATGATCAGTCCCACAAATAATTTGGATACCCTAAATATGTTTATCTTCCCTAGCTTTACTGATATTTCGCCTAAGGCTTCTACCATAATTATGAAGAGGAAAGGGGATAGCGGATCTCCTTGATGAATACCTCTAGAAATACCAAAGAAACCCTGAGGAGAACCATTGACCAGAATGAAGAATTTAGGGGAAGAAATGCAAGTTCTAATTAGGTTTACCCATCTTTTATCAAAACCAAAGGCTAGCAGACAGTTTGTTAAAAAAACCCAATCGACTTTGTCATATGATTTTTTAATGTCTAATTTAATAAGCATACTAGGTTTCTTGTTGTTTTTGACAGAGTGTATTGCCTCTTGGGCTATAATAATACCATCATAAATTGAGAATCCTGGACCAAAACTAGACTGTTCCTCGCTTATGATATATGGGAGAATTTTTTGGAGTCTGCTTGCCATAGTTTTAGAGAAGAGTTTATATAAGGTATTGCAGAGAGCAATAGGATGAAAGTCATTGAAAGTTTCTGGGTTTTATTTTTTAGGGATAAGTGTTATGAAAGTATTATTAACCTCTTTAAGTAGGTTCCCTGAATTCCTAATACCATCTAGTGCATCCGTAATCTCATCTCCCATAAAGTGCCAACACTTTGAAAAAAACATGTTGGGAAGCCATCGGGTCTAGGAGATTTATCCGAGTTCATTTTATTCAGAGTGGCTTCCACTTCTTCTTTAGAGATTCTAGCCATCAACTGCTGGTTTTGTTCCTTAGAAATAATCTTTGGGATATTATTCAGAATACTAGAATCTGAATTTGCCAGAGCATCCTTAATGTAAATCTCCTTGAAATACTCTACAACTACCTTGGCTATTTCATTCGGATCCTCGATCCAATTATTGTTTTTTCCTTTGATAGATGTTATCCTATTAATACTTCTTCGTTGCTTGGTACTATTGTGAAAAAATTTTGTATTCTTATCTCCCTCTCCTAACCAGGTTTCCCTAGATTTCTGCCGCTAGTAGATCTCTTCTTTAGCTAATACATCCTCATATTTCTTCATAAGAAGTTTCTCTTCTTCGTAAAGGGCCACGTCCATCCCTTTTAACATGACCATATCATTTAAGGCTTGCATATTCGTTTCAAGGGAAAATTTTGTCTGAAAAATATTGCCAAAGCTATCTTTATTCCATGCTTTTAATCTAAGTTTGATGATTTTCAGTTTACTAAATATCTGATATAGCTTGGATCCTGTAATAACAGTCTCCTCCCACCAGTCCTTAATCATTTCTAAAAAACTTTCATTTTTTAACCACATCTGTTCAAATTTAAAAGGACAAATTTCTGGTCTTTTATCTGTTATAATTTTTAATTCTACCGAAAAGTGATCAAAACCTGAGAATGGAAGAACCTTTGCTGATAATGTAAATGGAAGTAGAGACAGGTCTCCTATAACAAAAAAATGATCTAATTTTTCAGCTATAAAACTAAAACCTTTCCTTCTATTATTCCATGTGTAAAAATCATCAGTTGTAGCTATTTCACATAGCTGATTCTTGTTAATCTAGTCATTAAAGTTCATGGTAGCTTTCGATAGAAGGGAAGATCCTCCCCTTTTTTCTAAAATCTTTCTGATGGTATTAAAATCTCCTCCTATCATTACTATATCTTGACCAAATTCCCTTAATTTTATTTCAATTTCCTTCCACACTTTTTCCTTGTCTTTGCTTAAAATGGGACCATAGATATTAATGACATAGAGTTTAGTGTTGGATCTGAGACTGGTTACCTTACCACAGCACCAATTGGCATGTTCCTCTAAACCTGAAAGAGAAACAGATCTGGGATCCCAGATAAATCCTACTCCTCCGGAGGCTGGAACTCCCCAAATTTCTCTAACCCCTAGTTTTTTGTTAAGTAAATTATATCCAGATTGGTCTAGTTTGGTTTCTTGTAATAAGAGAATATCTGGATGAAAATTTGAAATACAATGCAAAAGAATGCGCTGTTTGTTAGGGGCGTTAAAACCCCTAACATTCCATGTTAGGAAATTCATAATGACTTAGGAAGGAACTTCCTCTTCCCTACATTAAAAATATCAGTTAATTTCACCTGGCCACTCGCAGCCCCAACTTGGGTTCGCAATTCTTTAAAAGATTTCCTCCCTCGTTTACGGAGGATTTTTGCACAATTCGGAGAATCCTTGCTAGGTAAAGAAGAATCTAGGCCTAGGTTTGGAATAATGTCCTCATTAAGTTTATCTTCTTCTTCTAAGAAGAATTTTAACTCTGGTTTTGTAAGAGGGGAGTCCTGCTCCAGGCATTCCTTAAGCAAGAGATGTCTTTGCCGATCAACTTCTTCCGCATCACAAATTTCATCCAGAAATCTATTCATCAATTCATCTACTAGACTTTCCCCTATATAATCTGAGATAATCCTTACTTCTTCCATAATTTTGTTTGCATCCTCAATTATGTCTAAGGTTGGGTCAACCAAGGAATCATCCATTGGTGGTAGGGTTAAAGAAATAGGAGGATAGGGCAAACTATTTATTTCTCTTGATCTAATGATTCACAAGGAATCAGAATGAGAAGAAAGTAATTCCATTGATTCTGAATTATCGTAGGTAACTACATCAATCCCATCATCCGAACACGATATTGTAGGGGGAGGTGAGGTTGGAGGGAATATGCCACTCTTTAAAATGGAATTGACTTCTATGGGAATATATGCCCTTGTTTCTAGTAAGGACTCAGTTGCTTGTGGTGATACTATCTCAGTACCTTCAAATACATTTTTTCCATTAGAAGGGGTTTGCCAAAATTTGAGATGTTTTTGCTTGTTGGGGTTTGATGAACTTATTGGGGTTGCTGCCTGGACTGGAATAGACTCAGCCAAATATTTCTTAGTTACCTCTGTAAATGTTTTAATTGGCCTAACTTGATCCATTATATTTGCATTGATTCTATCCTTATCTATAGAACTTACAGCTAATAGAGAGTTCTCGTGAGGAAACCCAACAATCTGATTTCCACCTAAAAATTCTTTTGATGTAAGAGGGACCAAATTCAGGGGAGGAGAAGCCTCATTTTTTGATTCAAGAGGGAGATGGTTATGACTAGTCAAAGAATGTTGCTGGCTAGTCATAGTATTAGGAATCGAAACATTAGTTTTAGTTACAGACCCATGCAGTTTGTCTTGAGGGGTGGTAACCATATTTGGGACTAATATGATATTATCGATGTGATCATGTGGGAGACTAAGAGAAAGGTACCCGAATGTTCCCGGCGAGACCACAACAAATTTAGGGCTTCTAGGTGGTACCATCAGAGCATCATCATTGATAGGCTTGTTGGAGATAGTAGGTTTGTTTTGCAATAAGGGCCATCCATCTTCAACGTTATGTAACTCTAGTCTGCTAAACTACTAACATTAACAGCCTCAATTCTATCTTTCTTCAAAGATTCTTTGTATTCCTTTATGCTAATGTCTTTGTTATCTAGAATAACATTTAGGGTCATCTCAGGGAGAAGGCATTTTCTAGAAATCTGATTTTCAAGAAAAAAACCACCAGTCTCCAAATTGAATTTGATAGCAACCAGATGGTCAACTAGCGGTGATCTAGCCAGAGTTTTAGATAATCTTGGGGGAGAGAGAAATTGGGGGTTAATAAAATAACTACCTTGGTCAAATTTTAATTCAAGAGAGTCCCGGTATGAAACAGAGTTATCTATTCTAATTGCAACTTTGACACTCAAATTATCTAGGAATGAATGATCTAAATCCATAAAATTTCCTAGTTTGCTAGCTATATCCTTAATGATTTGGCTATGGAGAAATTCCACTGGGAGATTTGGAAGGGAGACCCATCGGTTTATTTTTAGATTACTAACTTCCATGTGATCAAAATTAGGGCACCAGTTCAGGAATAAGAAACCATAATTACAAAAGTCTGGACATCTACCCTCTAAAAATTTATTTTTTAACTCTAGATCCTTGCATTCAATAAACAGGAAATCATTTTTTAGAAGCGTTATACTTACCTGATTTTGGAAGGTGTCTAAAAACCATTTAGCAATATAGGAAGAAGACCAGCCATCACCAAGCCATCTGGCAAAGACTCCATGTTTTGCACAATGTTTAGACATTTCATCGGTGAATATAGGGTTAATTACTACTTGCGTACACGGGTTTTGTATGGGAAGATATTGAGGTGGATTATCTTCTATGTGATGCAATCTAGGTTCCAAGGAACCATTCAGCTTCTTTTGTAATTTGGCCAGATCTGAGTTATTTGATTGCGAGAGAGAGCCATGTTGTCTTTTATGTGGCGGTGTGTAAATGTCGTTACTATTCCCAGGCCTAGCTTTCTTTTTGAGTGCTACTTTCATCTTTTTTTCCCCATCGAAGGGCAGAGGTTTTCTCAGATGTGGTCACCAGTGTGGAGGAGTATAGGTTTTATTAGAACCCAATGGAGAAATCAGCTCTGGAAGACTTTTAACCCTACTTGGGACCCCAGATCGCTTCCTAACTTCTTTGCACAATGCGTTATCAAAATCCACAAAAGGCTGAAGGACAGAGCCATGGGGCGGTGAGAATGGAGTAGCCTTCGAACTATGTAGATGACTGAAGCTGTTCTTGAGGGGAATGCTAAAAACTGATTTGTGGGCAAGGCAAGCAGGGGATTGAGCATTTACCTGAAGTTTTTAGCTCTTTTTTCATTTCGCCTCGACGTTGGAATCCAAGGGGAACCATAGACTGGGATGGACAGCTCCCGTGGAGAAGCCCTAGGAAGAATCCTAGGGGAAGACTGTCCAGCAAAGTTGCCATTCGAAATCCTATGGTTTTCGATCGTCCATATGCGCAAGTTTCTGCAGAGCAGAGCCATTAGTTCAAGCCTATATCAAATTATATTATATATCTTCAAAGGTTTAATTTATCCCAAGCCTCTTAGAATAAAATAATAATATTTCAACATGATTCATAATAAAAATCTTGTAATAAATAAGAATAATAAAGGTATATTATATTATTATTTGTAATAATAGGGTTTATATTTGATTAACCACAAATTGTATAGTAGGTGGTTGAGACTGGTTAGAATTTAACCACAAATTTCCTTTTTTTTTAGTCAACTTCCACATCAGTAAACAATGTTATGAGAGCATTGCCTGTACCCTGTGCTGTGTGAGCACCATTTATATCCATCCTTTCCTTTTCAAATGCTTCTGTCAAAGATTAACAAAAGCATTCCAAGGCAATGAGAGACATGCTTTGTCAAAGATGAACACAAGCATTTAAATGTGAAGGCAGACATGTTTCTGGTGAAGAAGCCATTTAGGTGCAATAACACCCCCTATTTTTTTGAAATTTTGCGACAATTAAATCAACAACCAAACATGCAATGTATAATATACTGCTGTCACAAATCTGAATGATTATTGTTCAACATACAAGACTGCATAATTCAGGATCTCAATGCATGCATATTAAAATAGATTTATCATTGCACAACATACATAGCTCTTTCATAAGCATAAGTTAAATACTTTAATATTGACGCCAACATGAAATATCATAGGTCTGATAACACAAATTAAAAGAGGACAGGTCTGCTACAATTTTGTTACAGTTTGCAAATAGACTTATCAGGCTCCAAAACTACCCTCACATCTTCACTTTGCTCACTCTCAGAGTATTACCAATAAAAAAGGGAACTCCAACTGATAAACCACTGCAGAGAATGAAAGGGAAAGGAAATCCAAGTGAGTTAGCACACTCCAGCAAAGGTACAGGTCTAATCTAGTTGCCAAAGATGGGCGATTGAGCAGATAAACACCTCATAACCCCTCCAGATCAAGCAAGGATGAAGTGAAATTAGTTTAAATATCTTCCTAAGTGTTAAGCCCTGTTTACCAGCTAATAAATTGTCCACTAACCAGGGTGTGTAGCCTATGAAACTCACATGCCGCCACCAGGTTAAGGGTACAACTTGTTGTAGGGGTTCAACCTCTTTATTAAATTTGAACCCTGCTATTTCTGTCTCAAAATTGGTTCAATCTTCTCCCCTAGCCATCAAGGAAATTTCAGAAAGACACCCACAAAAAATTATCACTTCACTTAACGTTGGCCTGCAAAATGATGGGTTTTAATCCCTCTTTGAAGGTATATGACTAGGCCAGGAAAGACACTGACAACTTATGAAATAAAGCACCAAATGCCCCAAAAATCCAATGCAAATAATCCCCAAAAAAATCATGATCAATTTGTCTTAAAAATATTCATTTCATGAAACCTCAAAACCCAAAATTTCATTAAAACCAGTGTGTTTTTCGTGAACAAGGTGAGGGTGGATATCTTACCACCAAAGCTAGTAAGATTGAAGATCTTTTTTTCCAATGCCTATCATTCAACATCTAAGATACAATATTTTTTTGCCAACGCTAGTAAGATACAAGATGTTTTTTGTCAACGCCTAAGATTGAAGATTTTTTTGAAGAAGGTTAAAAAATATCAACGCCTATCATTCAACATCAAATTATAGAAAGTACCAGGGATGTAGTAATTGTTAGGAGCTGTGTTGTGGGAGAGGCCTCTCTGGCTCCTCCTTCGTGTGTAACCTAGTGATATACGGATGGAAAAGGACGGCGAGGAACCCTGTGGGAGAAGAAAGATCCAATAGCTTAGATTGACTAGTTTTGACTGATTTGTTTCTGTAGCGGCCTCCAAGAAATGCGGAGCCCTATTCTTCTCTCAATGACGAAAAGACAATGATAAGAAATTTGTCTTTTAAAAAAAAGTTATATCCCCGTGATAGTCATAATTACAACAAACACGGGCTTGACTCTTAGGTCATTGTAATTACGACTAACATGGGGATGGAATTAAAAAAAAATCAAAACTTTCCTTCCCTAGTCCGACCAAGCAAAACAAATGTAATGCATGGTCCAAATTTTTGGTCAATTTTAGGGGTTAAATGTATTAGTGACACTCCAAAATCCTGACCACTCTCCCTTTGATTTGATATTACAAGAGATAAATAAACAAGGAACCATCTGTTCCAACCGACCAACCACTTAACTAACCTTTGAACCACCCTCAACTACCTAGAAACTGACCAAAACTCCTTATGAGTTGGTCTAATACATATGTTTTGAGGTTGTCAAGTTGACAACTATGTTGTCAACTCGACAACTGCCTTTGTTATATTCTCGAAATGGTCTTTTAATGACCGTACAAAACATTCATCATTAAAACCTTTAAACTACGCATAGCCCTTACATTTAGCCTTTATTTGGCATATTTTTCTTACAAGGCAATATTACATCTTTTTGGCACTTTTAGTGCACTACATTACATTTGGTGGCTCTAATGGCCAAATTACATCATTTAAGATCTTATAGGTCATATTACATTGAAAAGTGACCATGAATGGTCTTATTGATCTTCTCCTCTCCTTGGATTTCCATCAGGGCTTCATGGTGACCCTTGTAGCCATGGTGCTCCTACACCAATAATAAACTATAATGACATTACAAAGGAGATCCCTTGGTTAAATAGACCAAGGTATAAATATAGGAAGGAATAAGATTATGACAAGTGTCATAATCTAATGACATGATAACCAAGAGACAACTTAGCATCCACCTAAAGTGGAATAGTGAAAGTGTCACATATCTACTAAAAGGGGATCACCCTCCAAAGTGGAATGAAGTATGTGCAACACATCCACTAAAGGTGGATGGTGATAAAGTGATAAGTGCACTAAAGGTGGAGTCACCACACAAAGTCAGGTGTTATAATATGATAACACCACCTAAAGTGGAAATGATCCTAAAATCTCTGATGTGGTCCCTAAGTAAACTTAAGTAATATGTGTGTTTGTGTCCTAGGAGAATAACATGCTAGGTACAACAATTAAACGAACCAACACTTAGAATTTATATTAATTTTTTTTAGAGATCATAATATGAGGTCTATAAATGACCACATCTTTAGCTAAAATTATGCAAACTTGAAGCCTATGAATATGAATTTCATATGGACCATCCATAGTGTAGTTCCACCAAATACAACTTGTACATTTATGCACAGACATTAAACCTACACAAAAGAGATAAGGTTACCCATATTTGAAAATAAACATCAATAGCTATAGAATTTGAACTTTTTTTGGAAAATTTTCTCTTTCTAATTAATGTGTACAATATTTTCTAAATACATTTGAAAATAATTAGTTGGAGGGATGAGGATGACCAAGTTATCCATTTTATTCTTACATAGTTTACTTTTCCATACTTAACAACCATTGCAAAACAAGATATTAAAAGACTAAAGTTTACCACTTAGGATGATTAGCATTGACTACAATAATTTTCAACATCAAGGATGGTAGGTACAACATCAAAGTTGGTGGATATAAGATATTCTTCAATGGTATGTTTTTTCCTTTCTTAAAACTAAAAATAATAAATATTACATTCATAGGATATAAAAGAATACAAATAGATCTCATTTTCAAGGCTACTACATATATCATGCACACATCTAACTATTTTTAAATATGTGTTCCACATGCTTTTGAGAAATAAAGAGTGTAACACTATCCTATGTTAATAAAATAGGCTAAATTATACCAAGGTTCTATCTATTATAGTGAAAAGGTGGTTACTAGATCGAATTGGAAATCATAAGCTAGGTGAATCCATGGCAAGATAATCAAATATACATGAATAAGGAATTGTTTCCCAATTAGTTGCATCACTTTTATAGGTGAATCCTTGATGGCATTTCACCATTTCCTTATATTCGATGAACTCAATAGAAACATGGCTTATGAAACATCTATGAGACAATCATTAGGCATAAACCTTATCACTTTTCCCACACGAACCAACCACAACTTTCAACCATTAAATTTATACCTATCTTCACCCTTAAAGAATTTAATGATGAGTTATCCAAATAAATGGATAACCATTCTAAAAATATTTTTAGAAGATTTAAACTAGAAATAGTTAAATTGGCGAGGGGAAGAAATCTAATTCCTAATACAATTCAACAATCCTCATCTAATTCCAAGATCCAATTCAAGATCTAATCTCTTTTGTCATGAAAATGTTTTAAGTTCATCTATATTGCTTTTAGTTTCAGGACTTTGATTTGAAATGTTTTCTTTCTTTTTTAGGTTTGGATGCAAAGGGGTGATACAAAAAGGTGATGTAAGTTAATAGAGCTGACATGCAAGGAGATGGCATGAACCTGGAAATTTCATGTGCAAGGGTGATGTTAGAGGTTGAGCACCCCAAGGTTATAACAAGGACAACATGAAAAGATCTACAAGGCAAGTCACCAATCATTCACCGAGCAAGCAAGAAAATAGGGATTGGATGTAACCACCTGAATTTGGTCTGTCACAACTATGGACCCTATTTGCCCTAAGTGTGATCATACCCTTGATTTATGTCCAAACGACCCTGTTACTGCTTGGCATAATTCTTTGAATCAATTTAATGTCCTAGGTGATTTTTATCACTGATTTATATTAACTATTATAGCCATACAATTCAAATCAATTTCGACCAATCAAATCAAATCAAAATCAAACATGGCTATAGTATTTAATTATA